>CAUYPK010116375.1:0-13287 GCA_963574355.1 Loris lydekkerianus | reverse complement strand
CATGTAAACATGAAAGAGGTAAAGTCTCCATCTTTCTTTAAGGCTGCATAGTATTCCATGGTATACATGTACCACAATTTGCTAGTCCATTTGTGGGTTGATGGGCACTTGGGCTTCTTCCATGACTTAGCAATTATGAATTAGGCTGCAATAAACATTCTGTTACAGATGTCTTTGTTACATTGTGACTTTTGGTCTTCTGGGTATAAACCTAGTAAAGGAATTATAGGATCGATGGCAGGTCTATTTCCTTAAGGTTACTCACATAAGTAAGGAAAAATGCAGGTGAAGCTAACAAAATACTGTATGAACAAAATGAAATTATCAATAAAGACATTAAAATCCTAAGGAGAAATCAAAAAGAAATTCTGGAGCTGAATAGCACAATAACTGAAATGAAAAAAATTCATAAGAATTCAATGGCAGATTTGAACAGGTAGAAGAAACAACAATAAACTTGAAGATAAGACAATGAAATTTATCGTGTCTAAAAAAGGGAAAATAAAAGTGACAGAGCCTAAGTGATCCATGGGACATTAGCAAGTGATGCTTCAGCAGCCACAGAGGATGACAGAGAGAAGGAAGAGAACATATTTGAAAAATAATGGCTGAAAAATTCCCAAATTTGATGAAAGATGTGAATATAAACATCTAAGAATTTCAGACTACTCCAGTTGGGTAGACTTGCAGAGACCCATCACCAGACGTATTATAATCAAACTTTTGAAAGAAAAAAGACAAAATTTTGAAGGAAGGCAGCAAGACAGCGAGCGATGACTCATCACATACAAGGTATTCTCAATCAGAATATCAGGAGATTTTTCACCAGAAACTTTTGAGTCTTGAAGACAGTGAGCAAATATATACAAAGTGAAAAGAGAAGGAGGGGAGAGGAGGAAGAGAAAGAGAAAAGACATGAATTGAAATGAAACAAAATGAAATCTGTTAACCAAGGTAAATTGTCTGGCAATATTGTCCTTCAAAAGTGAGGGAGAAATTATGAAAGGTATAAAAGGAACAAAATTCCACCACATGTTACAACATTAATGAATCTTGACATTATACTACAAGTAACAAGCCAATCATAAAAAGACAAATATTGTCTGATTCTACTTTTATGAGATACTTAAGACAGTCAGTATCACAGAGACAGAAAGTATAATAGTAATTTTCAGGGTTTGGGGTAGAGGAGAATGAGGAGATATTTATTGTTTGATGGATGTAGAAGTTTCATTTTACAAAATCAAGAGTTAAGGAGAAAGATGTTGTCACCCAGGATTATGGATGTGTTAACACTACCAAGCCACCCTTCAAATGATGATGATAGTAAAGCTCATGTATTATTTTAAACAAAGAAAAGGTAGAAAAAATATACTTAGTAACTGAACATGAAGAAATGCTAAGTGAATACAAAATTTTGATGTTTTTTGTAGTTTGTTTTGAACCATGGTCGGACTAATCATTACCCCAAGAAAGTTGGTAATGATGAATAATTGTGGTAAACTACAACACATTTTTAGCTTCTCCAGGACTTTCAAGTGGAGAACTTGGACAAATTTGAAAAGGATCCGCAGGAAATTACTAGACAGTCACTAGAAACTAAAAAGTAATAGAAGTTTCATCAAGGAACAGAAGATCAACAGGATTCACTAGAACAGAGAGTCAGGATAGATGGGAAAGGCAGAAAGTGCATAGATGATTGGGTGGGGGATTTAAGTAGAACTTGAAGTTCATACAGTTTTTTTCCTTAATTGTTTTTCCATAAATGATTAAGGAAAAAAATTAAAATTTCAAATGTAAATTAAATATAGGGTTGAAGGAAACCTAGTGAGAGGAGGCCTTGAAGCTTCTTTTTAATTGACTCTTTAATAAACATCCCAGCGTAACGGCAGGGAGAACAGTGCAATTCGAGGACACAGGTGCAAAGCAGCCCTGTGCAGGTAGTTGCCATAACCGCATTTCCTCATCAGAAGTCAGGACTCACGCGTTGAGAGAGAAAGGAATATTTGAGTCCTAGATTTGATGTGTGTTTCAGAAACTACGAAACGTCTGAGTAACTATGAAGTTTCAATGTAGGAATTAAAAGAGGAACTGGCAGTTGCTGTAAAGGGCTGCAAGACAAAGGAAGCAAAGGGGGTCTTTTCTGGAACAGTCAGAATTTGAAACTTCATCAATCAAACATCTCAGGATGAGATAACTAATACAAAACATGTTTCTGGGTGACAAGTAAAATGTCTTGGGGCATAGTTGACTTACCAGCTCCCGGAGATTACTCAGCAGGGGAATAGTGTCTGAGATACCAGAATCAAAATGAGAAAAGAGGTTGGCTGAAAAAATAGAAAAGTATAATTAATATACCAATAGAAACAAAATAATTACATAATTTTATTCAAAAATAATCCTGAAATCCCAAAAGAAAGTGAAAATAATGATGTTTAGGTACTATTTATTTTCATTAACAAAACATTATCATGCAGACATTGGATGACAGTGTTCTTAGCACAGGTCAGGGACAGAGAGTAAAGTGTAGTACAATAGATGTAGACATAAACAGAGTTCCAGATATGGGATATGGAAGTGTTAGACGAAATGAGAGACTGGATAATCTTTAAATGGGAGAGGACTCTTAAGCAAGATAAAATATCTGATAGCCATGAAGAGGAACATGGCATGTTTATATATAATACTTTTGAATTAGAAAAACAGCATACAGAAAATGAACATACTATGTATTTAAAAAGTTACCCAAATAACCAATAAATATGTAAACAAATAAACTAGTAGTCAGAGAAGGATGCATGAAAAACATGAACTATAATCTCTTCTATTAAATTATTTTTTTAAAAAAGTAACTGAGTTTAGGCACAGTGGCTCGCGCCTATAATCCTAGCATTCTGGGAGGCCTAGGTGAGAGGATCCCTTGAGCTCAGGAGTTTGAGACCTGAGCAAGAGTGAGACCCTGTCTTTAAAAATAGCTGGATGTTGTGGTGGGAGCCCATGGTCCCAACGACTCAGAAGGCTGACGCAAGAGGATCACTTAAGCCTCAGAATTTAGGTTGCTATAAGCTAAGTTGATGCCAGGGCTCTCTAGCCTAACCTGGAGCAACAGAGTGGGAATTTGTCTCCCTCCCGCCAAGAAAAGAACTGAAATCTTCCAGCAGTGGCAGAAATGCTGTGATGGTGGACACAGAAGAATATAAGTACTCTTCCATGCTCTTGTTGGATTATAATTTAGCAATTCTAGAATACACTCTAACAATACCTATTAAAACAAATGTGGGCACACCACTTACCCAAGCATTTCCATTTGTAGAAGTTCTGTCATAATATAGCAGAAGCAGTAAGTAAATATATATGCATAAAGGTATCTATTGTAGCTAAAACTGGAAACAACCTGAACTTCTAATCCTAGTAATAGGGATGATTGAATTGATAATGGCACACCCATAATCTAATATAAAATTATATAAACTAAACTATGGTCCAAGTCATATATACGTATGATATAATATCAGCTCTACTTCTTTTAAAAATGAATGTCTATAATATGCGTATATATCTTTGAATAAAAAAACAATAGACATATAGAAGCACTAACTCTTGGCCAGGTATGGTGGCTCATGCTTATAAACCTAGTAATTTGGAAGGCCCAGGTGGAAGGATCTCTTTTGCTCAGGAGTACAGACCAGCCTACGGCAGAGAGTTACCTGAGAAGATACCCTGTCTCTAATAAAAATAGGAAAATTATCCAGCCATTGTGGCAGCTGTAGTCCCAGCTACTTGGGAGGCTGAGGCAAGAGGATCCCTTGAACCCAGGAGTTTGAGGTTGCTGTGAGCTAGTTACGCTGACACCTTAGCTCTCTAGATTGGGACAACAGAGTGAGACTCTATCTCAGGAGGAAAAAAAAAAAAAAAAGAAAGTTAGATCTTACACATGATTAATTCAAGGATTAGGATTGGGAAAGAGAGGAAGAAATTATGGTTTTTGATTAGACTTCTCATTTATATTTGAGTTTTAACTCAGACCATTTATTTCACTTAATAATTCAAGTTATTGAGGAAAGACTATTAATTCATGAGTGAGTAAGTGTTCTGAAGGGGAAATTGGAAGTGTTATTGATGTGAATTCAGAGGTCTTAACTATTCTTGGGTGGCTGGTCATTTTGTCCTTGAGGAAGTGAGCTGGAGGCCGACTCTGCAGATGAATGGGAGTTAGTGAGGCAAATGGAGACCACACCAGCGGAACAAGAACGCGAGACTAGTGAGTATACAGAAAGGAAGAACAGCAGAGTCCAACATCTGGCTTTTTCAAGGAGTGAAGGAGTTTTGAGTGGGTGGCACCAGGGTGCAGAGAGGTGCAAACAAGGGGGGCACAGGGCACAAGTTTTGGCTTCCCACTGGGAATGGACCAGGACTCCTTAAAGGAATCAGATCCATGGAGGCTTTGAATTTGATTCTTGCCTCTTCACTTTTTAAAAACCTCTTTAGGACTCAATTGTCTCATATATAGAATGAAAATTATAACACCTACTTCAATCTTTTTTTTGTGTGAGAAGCACATTTCATATGCACATTTTATTTAAAAATTAAACACTCTATGGGTAGTGGGGGCTGCAGTTACCCATTTTGTTACAGACTATTATAAGGATTGGATTTGATTTAATGCTAGTTTAGATATAAGGCATTTTTATTTCTTGACTACACAAAGCAACTTTTAATGGGGTGGTGTGTTTAGCAGGAAGCATTATCAATGAGACCAGGTGTTTTGTACCAACCTCAACTAATTGAACAAGGCAGAAACAAACTAGAAACAATGCTAAGCCATTTCCCCCCAAATTTTTGTAATATTTCAATAAAAGCATCCAACTGGACAATGCAAGAAATGTCACTAAATTTAAACCCCGAATTTACTGTAAGTCAGGGTTTACAGAATCTTTCTATTGATTATAGTATAATTGCAATTGCAATAATGCAAACATTATTCTCCTTAATAATACCCTTTATTTTAGCTTAAAGTCTGGTAAAGTGATGCCTGTAGATTTATTACTTTTTTTTAAGGTTGTTTTGGCTGTTTGGACTCTTTTCTGGTTCTAAACAAAGTATAGAATTATTATTTTTGTAGATCTGTGAAATTAGCATTTTTAAGCTATACTACAAGGTTATAGTAACTAAAACAACATGGTACTGGCACAAAAATAGAGACATAAACCAATTAATTAATCAGATGAGAGAACCCAGGTATAAAACCCTCCACATATTTCAACTGACCTTTTGAAAAGCAGATAATATACATTGAGGAAAATAATCCTATTCAACAAATGGTGCTGGGAAAATTGAATAGCCACGTGTAGAAGATTGAAACAAGATCCGTATCTGTCACTACTCACAAAATTGAAACAAGATCCGTATCTGTCACTACTCAGAAGATGGATAACAGACTTAGATGCAAGGCATAAAATTATAAGAATTATAGAATAAAATGTTGGGAAAACTCTTCTAGATATTGGCCCAGGCAATGAGTTTATGAAACTTTTGTAACATTTTGGTGATAGGAAGCAAGAAGAACTTTAGAGACAATATATGTTGGAAGCCATTCAAGACGTAGCGGCAGCTCTTGAGAACATACCTGGTGTTATAACCACATTGTAAGAATTTGATTGTATGAGAAAAGCAGTCTCCTATTATGTTTGTCCAAATCAGAGGTAAACTCACCTATTTAAAGGAAATATCTGTTTTTTTGGAGGGGAGCAGAGTTTGGGGGAAAGATAAATGTGCTTACCTGATGATTTGGAATTAGGATTGAGACCTATGGATTTCTTATATACCCCGTTAACCAACTCCTCTGTATTCTCTGATTTGGTCAGAGATGGTCATGAGAGTTTGTGCAGAATTCCACCTAGATGCTGGAAATATTAGCCATCAGTTCCATGAAATAAAATAGATAGTTCACTTTGCTTTCCAGGAACACTTTTGGTAAAGTTTTTTTTTTTTTTTTCCTTAATTTTTTCCTGAAAGAAAAAATAATTAAAAGAAATTTCAGAATCAATGTTATGACTCTGGCTCAGTATTTTTATTAGAAAGGAAAATTTATTTTATAAAGTAACATTCATGAATAATGAAATAACTAGAAATAGTTTTAAGACAATATGGCATTACTAATTGTACAGCCTTATAACAATATGCTGATAATAAACATATATGCATCCTCAGACAATCTAAGATGATTCATTCTTTTTTGAATTTCAGATTAATATGAGGATACATACAATTAGGTAAGGTAAAGTCCAAGTTGTGGTTGACTCCTTCACCCAGGAGGTGTGCCGTATCCCCTCACATTGCACCTGTTAGGTGGGAACTTACCCACCCCCTCCAGCTCCCCCACCCCTCGCTTGAGTTTAATTGTGTTTTTCTCTCCTGTGGCCTGTAGATGTTGATCTACTAGTTTTAACACAGTGGTGAGCACATGGGATGCTCGCTTTTTCCATTTTTGACATACTCTATTGATGAGAATAGTCTCCAAATACATGTAGGTAAGTACAAAAGATGCAAAAATTCATTATTGACCTAGGAGTTAAATGGTCCTTCATTTGAAAAATGGTGATATAGGTGATGTGATGTTACTGTCCAAGCATAGCAAGACTACTCCATGAGAAAGATACGGGAGGCTAAAGAGAACCGTGTGCATGGACCAGTATCTAACATAAGCAGTGAGAAATTAGCACTTGTGAACAAAGTTCATATTTACAGTACTCTTGTGAAAGTTAATAGATGCTTAGCTTTGATAAAAATATTTTGTGTGACATAGAAATTATGTATCTTTCTGTCTGAATTTTACTTTTAATGATGTCTGGGAAACAGCTTAGAAAACAAGAGAGCCTAGAGATTTTGTTCTTATTTCTTGAAATTGAAAGCATTATCTCACACTAAAATCATTAATGAATACAATTTACTACTAATACCTCTGTTCTAATGATCTAATTGATTATTTTAATTGAGGCTGGAATTGGAAGCACAAATTCTCCTTTACCCCTAAAAATATGCACGTTCATGCATGCAAACAGGGACGGCAGGCCTGGCTGTTTCCCTGGTGTGTGCAGTGGGGTGGTCCTGCCTGCTCCCTCCTCATTGTTACTCACGGAGCACAGGCTTGGCTTGCAGAGGTAGATTATGATTCAGAATTCTGGAACAAATTTCACCTTGGGACTGTATACATGTAAAGCTTCCCTGTTGTGGGAAAACAAAATCCATTAAAAAGCAGAAAATCGTTTATATATTCACAAATAGAGAAATGGTGAAAACAGGTTGTGCTTTCTTAGATACCTTATTATAATTGACAATTATCTTAAATAGCACCTGAAGGTGGAAAAAAAAAAATTGTAAGTCTCAAGTACTTTATATAACTTTCAAAGTCTACCAATGTTTTACTTACATAGCATGATTTATTAAAGGAATCTATTTTATAACCATATTAAAATGCCTTGTCTCCTATTCATTGTTATTAATAAACCCACAGCTCTTGTTTACCAATGTGTAGGTAAGAGGCCTTCATCACTACACATGATAGCAGTAGCTGATGGCAGAGTATCAGGCTTATATAAGCAGCTAATCTTACTCCTTCTCCAGTAGAGTTTATAGAAGAACTCTAGCAAAAAAATTATATAATGTATGCGAATACAGTTAACCCTTGATATCTACGGGAAAATAATTGGTTTGAGACCTTCCTATGATACCAAAATCTGTGTATGCTCAAGTCCCTGATATAAAATGGTGTGATATTTGCATATAACATATGCTTATTCTCCCGAATACTTTAAATTCTCTCTAGATTACCTAATACAATGTAAATGCTATGTAAATAGTGCATTTTTTAGGAAACAATGACAAAAAGTCTGTACATGTTTAAACTTTGCATGTACAGATGCAATGTATTACATTTTTTAAATGTTTTTATCTTTAGTTGGTTAGATTCACGAATGTGGAAGCACATTCGTTATGGATGGTGGACTGTATGTGTGTGTGTATATATAAATAAATGGACATATATAGTCCACAAACATGCATATATGTGTATTTGCAAATTCACTTTTATGTCTTTCTGCCTATGTAGAATGTACAGAACATCTTTCTCTTGTTATAAGTGTCCATGCTAATGTCTTTCCACCACTTATTTCAGAAACATTTTTCTCAAGTTTATGAAAATAGATACCATTTACATATTCTGTTTGTATTTCCAACTCAGCCTCAGAGGCCACGTCAGGCATGAATCGATCATGGTCATGGTATTTCCTTTTCTACTTAAACATCCACTTTCTTCACATTTGATTAGATTGGTTGTGGAATCAATCTAAAAAAATTTCTTAAGGTGGGCAGTGCCTGTGGCTCAAAGGCGTGGGGCACCGGCCCCATATGCCGAAGGTGGTGGGTTCAAACCACCATCTTGGCCAAAAACTGCACACAAAAAAACATTTTTTTCTTAAGATCTCAGCAACATTTTCCATTTCTTAAAATTAGTGTTCTGATTTGGTATTTTGGATTATATACAATCCAAAACTGCACAGATGAAACAGTTTACTTAAAAAGAGTTACATTTTTATGAACATGAGCGGGTCAAATTTTGGTTCATTCTTGCAGATTGCCAAAACTGATAAAATATTTCAAGCTTTACCTATGTTTAAATATATGGAGTTTTATGAGATTGCATTATGAATATTACTAAAGTTGTATTTGCTTGGAGTTTCCCCTTCTTTTCTCTAAGCTCCTTTCATACGTGGCTACGATGCTTTCCTCTTCTTATGACAAGTATGAACAGAACCGCTATCTCCCCGGGGCTAAAACATTGATTTGGCAAAACATGTCTTCAGTAAATATTTGGTAATTAAATAGTTATATTGTCAATCTATAGTTTTAAATATCTTTCCTAGTTATTATCAACATTCTAGGTAAATTCCATGATTGATTTCAAGATATTTAATTGTACCCATCTTTCTGAGCATAATTTTCCACCCTCCCATTCCTAGATTGTAATTCCTAACTCAAAAATCTCAACTTGGTTTTAAACATGTAAAAAGAAAAACAAGAAAGGAGAAGATTCATAAACATTTTTTATGAACTCAGAATTTGTAAGTGAAAGACATAAAGGCTCTTAGAAACGTGACTAAACCTTACCTAAACCTTTCAGAGAAGTCAGTGATTTTTTTGTGATTTGGAATTGGACTTGGCCTATATAATTTTAAAGAGCAAAACCAGAACTAATAGTTGCAATATAAGGATTAATCTTCAGCTAATCATATAAAGCAGATTTCTAAGAATTATATCTTTGAAAAATGAAATGTAATACATCAGTAGATAATAGGTTTTCTACAATACTACACAGTGATAAGAGTATTTTGGACAAGTATAAAATATTAACTATTGACTGAACCAGAAGACAACTTCCAAAATATCCCCTCCAAACCTATGTTTGTAAATTCTTCTGAACTTATCGTGTTTCTTTGTCCTTCCCTGCAAAACAAGTACTATCACATCTGCCCTTTAAACGTCACCATTCATTTCTTTACACTGCATTGATTATTTTAGCTCACCTTTAAATACATGCTCTCGTTTAATCTTTCCAAACCCTTAGAGAAAGGCAGCAGTCAGCATTGATTTAACCTGGTGGATTAGTTAATTTTTACAGTCTCCATTGCCCTTTAATTTAAGAATTTCTGAAAATTAATCATCATCAGCTTTCTCTCCAGGAATCTACTAATTTAGACCCTTAAGCAACAAGATCAACACATTCCTCTGTAAGCTATCTCCTGCTATCTTTCACATCTATAGTTGTATATTATCTACAACTGGTTAGCTTTTTTTAATGTTGAATTCCCATGAACATGAGAACCCCCAGTCCTGACCACCTCCCTGTCTGTCATATGTGACCTATTTCACTAATTTATATAACTTCCTTGGTCCGGCTATCTGAGTTACAAGAGTGTAATTAGACAGGAAAATCAGTTCATACTCTCATTGCAATCAGAGAGCAAAGTAATAAAGTGATTTCCTTTTTTGTTCTAAATGTACCTTTTAGTTTTGCAGCTATGGTGATATTGTTGTGGTTTTGCTGAAGATTTGATTTGTATAAAATAGTGAAAAAATGACTTTGGTACTCGGCATTTCAGTCTCAAATTTCCCTATGTAAAATTAAATAAGAAAAATTTTACTATTAATTTTACCTTCATAAGGCTGGGAGGAGAATAAAATAAAATAACAAGAGCAAATAATAGAAATAAATTCACAACAGTTCGATTTTCACACTGCAAAAAAGCAGGATCTATGTATACTTTCCTATTTTTCCTTAAAGTTAACATTGTATTTATATTAGAACATATGGAAATAGTGGTACATGACACTGATTATCATTATTATAAGCATTAGCTATGCTAACAGACATGTAAATGCTCCTTTATTATTGTAATTTCTGATTGTAATTATATCGTTGTTTACCATTAAAATATAAGTAAGAGCATACATAACTAATCACAAGAGGAGAGAAGGGAAAAATTGATAATACTGAAATGTTAATACAAAAGAATAGAAGAGGATAAAAGTAACAAGAAAGGAAATAGTAAACAAATATTTGTGTAGTAGACATGAACCTTAATATATTGGTAATTACATTAAATATAAAGAACCAAATAATATCTAAACAAAAATCCAGACTATCATAGAGGAGAAAATAAATAATCCAAGCACAAATCTTTGTATTCTTATAAGAGACACACTTTAAATATAAGGCTACAGGAAGATTTAAAGTAAAAGAGAAATGACATACAATACAAGTCATTACAAAAAACTTCTTGATATATATGTACTAAATCTGACGATATATACACTTTAAAGTAGTAAGTATGATTAAATGTAATTACCACAAAAGTCAGTCTGTTTTAAAGACGATGCAACAATTACATAATGAACACCTCATATTTCATTTATATAAAGCAAACACATAAGACATAGATAAATCCACAGGAGAGGGGAGATTTCAATAGTAACTGTGAACACAAAAAACACAGAATAACGTGTGAGATGGAGAAGACCAGTGGCCTCTTTGACATACAGAGCATTCCACCTACTGATAAACTATTGCTAATACACACATGCACATCAATAAAAATAAAATAATTTCCAGGTGCTCAGGGAACTCCATTTCTTATCTGTATTGATGCTGTATCAAAGTTGAGAGCTCCACACCCCAAATATGATCTCATATATATCATACATGTGTGTACGTGTGTATACACGTGTGCATGAATATACACGTCTGTGTGTGTGTCTGAATATACACGTCTGTGTGTGTGTCTGACCTCATCCCAGCAGTGGTCATCTCCACCATAGGATTGGTAAGTATTGTACAAATCCCTACAACAAACTCTTCTATTACAAATGTTCACCCTTTGAATGTGTTGGACCTACTATCACACATGATCTATTGTGCTGCCTCTGGGTCAGCTTTGTCACCTGTTTTTTCAAAGTTCTAGATACATGGGAATAGTAATTATGCATACTCATGTATGTGTGCCAAACCACAGAACAGCACTATAACTATTCTCTCAAATTACAAATTCATTTTTGGGTTAAATTATGTATTTTTAAGGCTTTAACAAGAAAACTAGCTTTATACAGCTTATGTGTAAAATATATTTTTATACAAAATCATGAATAGTTTGTTTATATAAGGTATAGCCCAAATTGCTAACAAAACTGAAGATTCTAAATATTTAATATTATAAGTTCAATAAAAACATTAGAAGTTTCTCTGAGACTTCAATATGTAGGATATAACATATTGGATGAATTTTTTTCCACAGTGCATTTTACATTTATATTAAGTTGCCGAATATGTCTATGTATGTATCAGGTGTAATAATAGACGTATTTTCTGCAAAATACTATAACAAATACTTCTTGTTATAGAGTAACACAAGAAGAAATGTGATAGTAAAAATAACATTTTAATAATTTTAATAACATTTTAATAACATTTTTACTATTACATTTCTTCTTGTGTTATTCTATAATCTTATTATTAACAGCAGAAGCTACATTTTTCTTTTAAATATAAATTTCACAAGTTTCTTATCACAAGTTGAAAATGCACATTGTCAATACTTTTCTTTATTAAGTAAACCCTTTCTTGGCAAATATCACCCTAAATAGCTAATTACATTTCCTAATAACTGAGAAACCATCATGGGGATAATGTATAAGAATTGTTTCATCTGCAAAATGAAAGGGGGAGACCACCTCATCTTTTTTTTCTGTTTTGCTTTGCAATTTAAACTTCAATGGCTTTTCCCCCCATATTTGTTTTATTATGGCATTACTCTCTCTAGAGTTTACATTAATGAGCAGAGGCCCAAATTACAAGAGTAGGCTAATTTGCACCATAGCATCTTCTATTAAGGAAATAGATTTTGCAGATATCAGGGAATGCATACCTTTCCCAGGCTCTCCTTTTCCAATTCTTAGTATAATGGGAAGTCCTATCGACTGAATTGTTTCTTTAAAATGCCTCAATAAGTATAAGTAAAATATGGATAGTCCCATGTGAGAAATGATGCCGGCAGCTACTGTAAATATTTATTTATTTATTTTTATTTATTTTTTATTGTTGGGGATTCATTGAGGGTGCAATAAACCAGGTTACACTGATTGCATTTTTTAGGTAAAGTCCCTCTTACAATCGTGTCTTGTGCCCAAAAGGTGTGGCATACACCAAAGCCCCACTCCCCTTCCTCCTTCCCTCTCTTTGCTCTTCCTTTCTGATTTCATTTCTTTCTTTCTTTTTTTTTTTTTTTTTAAGCAGGAACTCAACTTTATTGCATCAAGCAGCCACTTATATAGAGCGTGGGGAAGGGGCGGGGAAAGAAGGCGGGGGATGAGATGAGTGACAGGGTTGGGCCAATGGCATGGTATCACGTTGGCTGTATCTAGGTAGAGGCAGTTTCAGGCCGGGCCTTGCTGAGTCATTGCTACGCAGAAGTAGCTCGATGGATCTACTTCTAGTTAGGCTCGGGAAGTTGCCTGACTTAGGCACGTGGCAGGGCCCAACAATTCCCTCTTTTGTTTTTTGTATGGCAGATAAACATAGCCCCTGTCTTAGGTTGCCTGCTCTTACAGTTTCAGTCTTACCTGTCATGGGGATACAAACATCAATGGTTTGGTGCTTGTCTTAGTTTGACTGATCGCAGAGTGATCTTACCTGTCTTTGGGTACTATGAATGTAATCCACCGTGCAGCCTCTCCATA
>CAUYPK010116374.1:0-40028 GCA_963574355.1 Loris lydekkerianus | reverse complement strand
TCGCCTTGCATTTTTATATTTTTAGACAGTTCTTTGATTAACAAATTGTGGTATATGTACACCATGGAATATTATGCAGCCTTAAAGAAAGATGGAGACTTTACCTCTTTCATGTTTACATGGATGGAGCTAGAACATATTTTTCTACACTTGATCTTAGCCAAAAGGCCGAGAAGCCATGGAACCTATTTTTCTTAGTAAAGTATCTCAAGAATGGAAGAAAAAGTATCCAATGTACTTAGCCCTACTATGAAACTAATGTATGGCTTTCACATGAGAGTCTGCATTTCTAACCAGTTCCCGGCTGTTACTGACACTGTTGCTCTTCTGGAGACCACATTTTGAGAAACACTGAAGCTCTCTTCTTAAAAAAAAAAAAAATAATAATAATAATACAAATGGGGTAATACTGTTCACATACCATCTAAGAACATACTTTTTTAGTTAATAATATGTAATTAGGATCCTTCTTTAGCACCTCATTCTTTTTTAAAGCAGCCATTGATTTATCAACGTTAGCAAGTCTTCTGTTAATAAGTGTTTTAATTTGTTTCTAGGGTTTTTGTGGGCAATGTCTTCTATTTAAAAAAAAAAAAAAATAGTCATAAGGCACATTTTGTATTTCTTTTGTGGTGAGCCAAAGCGTAGATTCTTAGAAGATAGATTCTTGGAAGTTAAACTGTTGGGTAAAAGGCTAGATTTTGAAAATTGACAAATAACATCAGATGATTTTATAAAAGATTGAAACCATTACTCCCCCATGAAAAGTAGATGAAACTGCTTATTTCTCTGTGATCTTGCCCAAAGTAGATATTACCAAAATTCTAAAAAATGCTTTTTTTTTTAGATGCAAAATTACCTCATTATTTTGATTGACTTTTCCACATTATTTGTGAGGCAAATAAAGCATATGTATTGCTTGCATGGTATTTATTTTTCTGTGAACTCCAAGTTTGCATCTTACATTATATGCTGAGGGAACGGTGTGAGCAGAGACGCCAGCCCTTCTGTGGGTGGGTGCTAGTGGTTTTGTAGGGTTGGAGTGTCACGAGTTGAGGTTGGGAAGGGAGGCAGGTGTCAAGGTTAGAGATACAGCAGCAGCCAGAGCCCAGAGGTCATATCAAGAGTTGAGACCTTATATTTTTGGGCAGAAGCAGCATTTGTGGTCTGTAAGCTTATACTTTAGCCCATGGTGATTTTGACAGTGTCATGTTTGTGGAATAGTCAAGTCTGCTATTCAGTCTTGAGATAACCCATTTGTTAGGTCTTCACCTTGGGCCTTAAAGCCACCAGGCCCTGCTTCTTACACAAGGAAACATAAGGACAGGCTACGACCTCAGCCAGCCTCTGGCTTGACCTTGTCTGTGAGGAAGGAGTTTTGCACAACCCTGTGGAGAGTGGGTTTGGTTGCTCTACCACACACCACCCGGAGCTCTTCCTGAAATTGCCCACATCAGACAGCAGTCATTCAGGTTGGGGTAGCGGGGGTTCTTCTCTTGTAATTTGAGCGACTTTCTGGGAAAAAATGTGGATTTTGGCCAATATGCTAATGATAATGGCATTGCTTTGAAGGTCTGGTTAGTTCTGTACAGAATCATTTCATAGTTAATTATGTCAGCAAATCAACGGCAACATCTTGGAGGTGAAAGGGATGAGGGGAAGAGACTACGTACATGTTTAACTTACTCAGGACTCACAGAGAGGTCAGGGAGTCACACTCCAGGAAGGAGTCCATCCAGGAAGCACAGATCACCTAGTTGCATGCAATTTTCCCTGTTACAGGCTTAGCTTTGTAGTGGGCCCTTTAGGGGAGAGACCCTTGACCATTGAATGCAAACTTCTGCTTTTAGTGAACTCAGGATGTTGGCTGGGTTTATATGAGCTTGACTATGGCTCTACTGGGCTACCCCCTGTCTATCTGCCTCCTCCCGGATGTGTCCCTGTCGATGAGGGGAGACTGCCTCCAGGGAGGGGCTTGTGGCTTCAGTCACACCCCACATGGAAGGCTTGCTTGCAGTGCTTCTAGAACTCTCCAGAGCAGGAAAGTTCTTATGGGCTTCTTATTTTAAATGGTGTTTGGATATTTGATACATTCATAATGCTCTCCTCCCCCCACAACCTTCCTGACTACATCACACCCCTTTGAGCTTATTTGTAGGTATGGAGAAACGGAGGACAGAGCGTTCTTGGTTAATGTCTGGTGTTTCCTCAGTAGGGTTTATGATGGCACGGGTGGTCTTCATCAATCTGACCACGCATGGAGAGGGCATTTTTAAGCATCAAGACACCTGTGTGCCCAGGACAAAGGTTGGTTAGTGCAGGTCGCCAGTCATTTCAGGGGCTGTGGTGACAGTCGTGCTGTCTGAGACAAACCTAAATTGTAATGCAGCCTCTTCCCTCTGCAGGCTCTGCAGCCATCTGCAGCGGGGAGGCCCTGGCGTTTCAGTTTCCTTGCGTGAGTGGGAGAAACAGTGAATATCTGGTGGTAGTTGAACCTGTGCAACCCATTCTCTGCACAGGGAATGGCTTGGCAGGGCATCAGAAGGCGATATTATTTAATAACAAGCAGAGGGTTGCTTTGTTAGGACAGGGCTTGGACAGAACAGCTAAGACAGAGTGAGCAGGAGGGGGACGTGGAGGTGTCAAGTTCAATTTCTTTAAGAGATGCTTGTGGGTGGATTTGGGGGACGTCTTTTAGTGAGTCAGAGTTTTCACCATGCTTTCTTCAGGAGCTCTACCGTGCATGTTGCCTCTGCCGTGGTTGGATTTTGTATTTTCTGTGTGGCTGCCATTGTACTGTTGTCTGTGTGGCTCTCAGAAGGCAGTGGTGTTTGACCACACTTCCAGGCTGGCCCAGTCTGGATCTTTGTGGCTACCTCATTGTGAGGCAGGCCTGGAGAAGTGTGGGTTTGACTTCCCTGCCTTTTAGAATCTTAACTTCCTATTTAAAAGGATGGCCAACTTTTCTGCTGTCTTACTGATTTAAATACGATGGCCCCTGTGCAGTCACTTCTTGTCTTTAAGTAGAGAACCTGAGAAATCCTGAGTCTGTGATGCAGTGAATCAGAACTGTTAGAACAGTAATGAAAGCAGCAAACTGGTATCTCCATTAACCAACTAGCTTTGTTCTGTGCAGAAAGGTGGAGCTGGGGTAGGCTGCCTGGTCCCTCAGGTATGGACAGCTGGGATCCTGGCCACACGAAGCCACTTTCCTGCCACGTGAAGCCATTTTCCTGCCGCGTGAAGCCACTTTCCTGCCATGTGAAGCCACTTTCCTGCCATGTGCAATTTTACCAGCTGCATTGGTTTTTTTCTTTAAATACCTGAATGCAGAATAATTTGAGGCATCACCATTTGATTTTCAAAATTCATCTTTATGTTAATCTTAGGCAGCTATAACAACATAGCATAAACTTGGTTGGCTTATTTGTAGCCAAAGTGTCTTCCTCACGACTCTGGAGGCTGAGCAGTCTGAGATCAAGGCACCAACAGATTGGTGTCAGGTAAAGGGCTTCTTCTGGGCTGCAGTTACTGACTTCCTGCTGTGTCCTCGTGTGGTGGAAGGGACAAGGGCCCCTTTTATGAGGGCACTAATCCCATTCAGGAAGGCTCCTCCCCCGTGACCTAACTTTCTCTCAGAGACCCCACCTCTTACTGCCATCACCTAAGGACTTAGGTTTCAACACATGAATTGGGGGTAACGGGGGTACCCAAACATTCAGACTATAAACAACAGTCGGATCTTTAAAATCAGAGATCGGTATATGTGAAACTTAGTAAATGTGGAATGTAAATGTCTTAGCACAATAGCTAAGAAAATGCCAGGAAGGCTATGTTAGCCAGAGTGATGAAAATGTGTCAAACGGTCTATGAAACCAGTGTATGGTGCCCCATGATCACATTAATGTACACAGCTATGATTTAATAAAAATAAATAAATAAATAAAATGTGTGTACATTTAAAAAATAATAATAATAAATAAATAAAATCAGAGCTCGGGCTCGGCGCCTGTAGTTTAGTGGCTAGGACACCAGCCACATATATCGGAGCTGGCGGGTTCAAATCCAGCCTGGGCCTGCTAAACAACAATGACAGCTACAACCAAAAATAAAATAAGATAAAATCAGAGATCATGTATTTTTTAGACTCCTATTCCTAGTGTCCTGGCATACAGAAAGCACTTATTATTTGTTTGTTTACTGGAAAGTAAGCTGTTAGATGTGGCGAGGACTCCTAGGTCTAAATAATGCATATTAAAAGATATGGGCATCGGGAGGTGATTTGATATTGAAATGGAAGTTGTCCTGGGGACCACACTCTGAGTAGCAGTCTGTGTAGTTGTTTTACACTCAAATTTCCATGTGGTGCTTGATGGTACCACTAATTGCTTCTGTGTGTAAAGGAATTGCCTTTTTTTTTTTTTTTTTTAACTTTTAAATCATAGCTGTGTACATTAGTGCAATCACCTGTACCCATTCTAAGAAGGAATTGCCTTTTTGAAAGCCTTCTGCGCCCATTGTTTTCTTTAATCTTCACAATAACCCCCTGAAGTAGTTATGTAGAATTCACAAATCTCCCTTGATACAAGGGAGAGGGTCATCCATGAAGGGACTTGCCCTAAGTAAGTCAGTGGTAGATACATGGGGCAAGTCCCACATTTCCCGACTGCTAATTCAAAACAGTGACCCTCACACCCACTCCCTACCCTGTGGACACTGAGGATTTGTGTTTCAGTGTGATCAGGATTCTCTTTGTTCCCTCATTCATCAGTACCAGGCTTATTTTTGTGTGTGCGCCCTGGGGAAGCAGAGCTAGATGGGCCCAGCCCTGTCCTCAGCTGCCTTGCCGTGCAGGGGACTCCTGCTCTCTGTCGGAGCTTCTTCTGAGAACACCTGGGCTCGGTGACTGCGTGTGCTGTGGTGTCTTCGCGTGGCCTGGGGTGTCTGGGACTTCTTCATAGCCTGTTAGCTATGTGTCTTGCTCCCCTTTGTGAACTCCTGGGTGCTGGGGCCTTTGCGTATCTCCTGGGTGACGGCGAGCACTCTGGTAGTTGACCGTCACAGCAGAGCCAAGATTTTGTTCGGTATTTGGGTTCACATCTGGATCTCAGGACTGACCTTCATTTTCTGTTCCTTCTCTGTGTGAGGGACTTTTCCCGGGCAGGGTGTGTCTACATGGTTCTTTCTTTCTGTCCGCTCCCCTCCTCCCACCAGTCCAGGGGTGAACCCCCCACCCTCCTCTTCCTGCTCCTTCAGAGTCTCCCTCCTTCCCCTCTCCCGCCCCTACTTGCCCTATCCCCTCTGTCTGTGTTTTCCTTTCCCTTCCCTCCTTTTCCTCTTCCTCCTCAGATGCTTTTGACCTTGTTCTTGGTCTGTAGCAGGCCAGGTCTTTTGTTAGGCATTCGTGTTAGACTTCAGACTGTCCTGGCCCTGTAGGGGCCTGCCTAGGTGGGGGTGTGGCTCAGCCTCTCAGTGGCTCTCGGGCAGCAGGTCCCTTCTTACTCCTCTCCTTCTCTCTGATGCCACAGAGTGTGCTGGTCACCCCAGACTGGACTGGAAATACACTTACACTTCAGTGTACAGTCTATGCCAGGCCACAGGCACGTCTGGATGAAAGACATCTCATGCAGTTGCTACAAACTCCAAAAGTTGGGGAACCTAGGACATGTCTGGGCTTCTTTTGAGTCAGTATTAGCAGCATGAAAACTTAGAAGTGTCTCCCCTTGTACCAGAAGACTGAAAAGGAACTGGGGAGGGGCCGTTGGAGACAGCTTTTCACCGTGCGAGGATGGTGCCTGTTAGCAGCAGTTCCGTTCCCTTGAGTATGGTCGGTGGAGCTTATACAGAACCAACTCTTATCGCCAAATTAGCTCTTCCCTTATTGTTCCAAATTTTCTCACCATCATAGAGCATGTGAGATTTGTTGAAAGTGGTATCCAGTCCTTTCTGTTAAAGAGACTGCAGTGGACAAGCTTAGCTCATTGCTTATCTTATTCTTTCCAATCTTACCAACCCCCTGATTACAATGTAACTAATTAAATAAATTATGTGGGGCTTGTGTACATGAGCTCCCAGCAACGTCCAAAGATCAAAGTTGACAGAGGACGATGAATTCCTTCCCAGGTCCCTGGAGCACAGTTTCTGTGGGTTGTCACCAAGTCTGTCCTGGAGGAGCAGTTCCTTAAGAAACAGGCCATAAGGTAAGCTCAGCCACACTGGAGGGCTGTAGACCTGGGAAATAGTCTTTCAGGGGGAAGAAGGGGGAAAATGCCAGAGCAGTCGTGGTCAGTATCTGTAGCATGTACCCCCTTCTTAGGATTGCCAAAATCCTTTTGCAGAGAACAGCCTCCAATTCCCAGGCCCACCGTTCCTTTCTCATGCTGCATTTCAGCAGCTTGCATACTTGTTGAAGAATCAGCCGTGAGGTCTGTGTTTTCCTGTGGCACATTTCTAGTGATATTTATACAGGCTATTATCTAATGAACTGTATAAATATTTATCACCTAGAGCAGTCTTTTGATTGTAAATGGGGACTGAACATCAGTTCATGCTGGGGACGTGGACAGGTGGTCGTGTCTGCCCTTGGAAATGCCTTGTGGAGGGAGAGGTCAGCTGTTTGCCAGCGTCTGTGCAGCTCAGCCCGACTTTCCCGCTGTTGTTTTTCTTCTTCTTGGCCATCCCTAGTCCATGTCCTCATTTCTGTGTGCCTGACCCCACTCCCTCTATTCCTAGCAGCTGTTTTTCTTCCCAGCGCATTCATCTTTGCCTAAAACGAGTGAAATTAAACTATAGTTCTCACTCTAACCACTGGTAATGCAAGTCTTTGGAGCGATACAGACTCATCCGTGAATCCCAGCCCAGTCCCCTGCCTCTGTGCTGCAGGACTTCAAATAGCTATATCTCTGAGGATCTCAATATTCTTCAGGGGAAGTGGGGATCCTATCACCTGCCTTCCTAGGGTTGCTGTGAGGATTAAATGAAATCATGAAGTTGTGCAGAGCAGAGCTCAGTGAATGCTGCTGTCCTTGTTCCTGAAGAAGTTAGGAGAGGATTTGGTTTTCAGTTTTGGCTCAGCATTGTGGAAAGAGCCCTCAGCTTCCATGAGAGGCAAGGGTTCAAGTCCTGGTACTGCTGTTTACTGTTTGTGTGACTTTGGGCAACTTACCCCCACCCTGCTGAGGTGTGATGTGGCTGTAGGTTTACCACCCTGCTTGGGTTTCCATGAATGGGGAAATGATTGACCTGATGAGGATCCTAATCTTTTTTTTTTTTTTTTTTTGAACAAACTAGAAAAGGAAATAATGTTTTTCATTTTGCGGTTACTTTAGTTTTTGAGTCTAAGAGATACTGGTTGAATAAGGTTTGGAGTCCAGGTCACAGCAGATTGTACTTACGACCCAGGGGCCTGGGCACGGTGGGGGAAAGGCAGGGGATCCGTGTCGCAGACAGTCTTGGTTGGTCGGGCTTTTATAACTCACAGTTGAGTTTCAGGGAAGCTGCCCAAGGCTTGAATATCCTTGCTTTTCGGTTCTAGGTGCGGAAACAATCACAAAGTGATAGCTTGAAACTATTGTGGTGGGAAAAATGGTGAAATATATAAGTAGGATCTATTTCATAGAAAAATATGAGCTGGGAGGAGTTTGTGAATGGTGCTGGGAGCATTTGCTGACTTCCTTGGCCCTGTAGATTTGACTGTTCTGAATGGTGCCTTGGTTGTATGGTAGAGAAGTGGCCACTATCGAGGAAGGGTCAGCATTGTGGAAGGGTCAGTCTCTGAAGGTGAGCATCCTGGGTCCTGACTTAGCCGACCTTAGGCACAGTAGGTGGGGTCCCTAGCAGAGCCCCGGAAAACAGGCATTTAATATGTGAAACAATATTTGGGGGCAGCAGAGCATCCTGAGAAAGGTTATGGACTGTGATGCCAGAGTGTTGCTTCTGTAGGACATCCTGGAGCAAGTTACTTTAGTTGTCTAGGACTCACTTTCCTTATCAGTAAAATGGAAATGACAGTGGCTATTGTCTTCAAGAACTGTGGTCAGGATTAAGAGTGGCATTGTAAGCAGGCCACTTAGCAGAATATCATATACATAGCAGACAGAGTACTTTTCATTATTTACCCAATTATGGGTTTTAAGGATAGCTGTTCATTCACCGAGTCACAAGGGCTTACTGAGTCGTTGTTGTGTTCCAGGCACTGGGCTTGCCGTGGTGACACAGGCAGCAGTTGGAGTAAACCATCTAATCATGAAGCTCCTTTCCCTCTGTGAGATGGGGGCTCTCCTGAGGGGTGGGCTCTTTCCTGGGTTCAGAAACCAGAACTGGAGCAAGCCCAGGCCCAGCTGTGGAAACCTGCCTCTTAGATTTTACTGGAGAGGAATCAGGAAGTGGGGTAGTAGGTGATAAGATGATGCTCTCCCTGCGGAGGAAGATGGGGTCAGACGTGAGCAGCTCAAGTGTGAGGGCCCAGGCCAGGCTATGGGGCATGTCTCTAGTCACTGGGGCTGGGTGGGGGGAGAGACAGGCCTGGGTGCTGGCTGGCCAGGTCTGTGGAAGCCAGAATGTTCCTCCTGAGCCTTCATTTCCTACTCACTTCTTTGTTTCTCCTTATGTGTTTAGAGCAGTCTTGCAACGTTCTAGTCCAGGCCAAGTGCTATTGGCAGGCTAGGATCAGCACCCCTGGGGGCCATCACAGTGAAGATAGTGAGAAGCCAAGGGGGAATCCCAAGTTCAGTAAGAGTGGTTGGTAGATGGAGAGTGGGACAACTGGTCTGTCTACCTCTTATTTGTAGGTAAAGAAAATGAAGAAGCTCTGAGCCAAGGGATCATTCCTGTTTTGTCAGCCTGATGCCTGGTATAATCTGTGTTTCTTCAAGTCTCAGATATCACTGGTTGCAAGATGCACCATTATTTCAAATACCACTAAGAACAAAGGAGAATGCTACCAATTAACCGTGAGATGCCGTTGATTGTTAAGATTCATCTTGAATTCGGAAAAGTTGCTTGTGAAACAAATGATTGCCCCAGGATTATAATAAAATTAATAAAATTAATAACATGTGGTGGTAAGCAATCAGTAAGTATTTGCTAACCAGATGAATGAGACTCTAGAGCCGTGTTGTCAACCTTTATCTCACGGCACACTCAAACCTATAGTTAAACTTACATGGTACACTTACGTTGATTAAAGGAAAGTAAAACAAAAGAATAAAAAAGACATACTATGCCATGAACTTCTTTGAAAAATAATTTATTAGTGGTCTTAAAAAATTTTTGTGGCACACTAGTTGAGAATCACTGCTTTAGAGATTAAACACTAGTGCATGTAAGTGCAAACGTAGAGATTGAAACTAGGAAGGCATGAAACTCTTCATCCTTGTTTTCTGTTAATTCATGGATTCAGTTTATTCAGTGAATGGTTTACTGAAAACCAACTATGTGCTAGACACTGCTTGGAGCTGGGGATGCAGAAATGAGTGAGTTCCTCTTTTTAGGGGCAGACCAGCAAGGGAGACACACATGGAAACAAAAAAGTTTCAACCCAGAGTGCCAAATCTTAAAAGAAACTAGGGACAGAATACTGTGTTGGCATCCTTTGTCTGAGTGCAAGGGATGGAGAAAGGCAAGGAAGTCTTCCCCAAAGAGGTCATGGCTGAGCTGGGCTTTAAAATATAAATCCGTGATCACCAAGCCGATGAGGAGAGGAGGGAATTAGGAAGGGATGAGCATGTGATGGGGGAGGGCTGTAAGACTGGGGCCCTTGAGAGCTGGAGAGCAGTTTGGGAGGGCGTCAGGAGCTTGCAGTGAAAATGGGCAGGGCTGCGCTAGGTGGGGCTGGAAGGCAGGCCTGAGGAAGCTCCTGGAAGGCCTGAGCTGCGGTGCTGGGGGCCTCAGTGTCTCACCCCTATATTGGTGATTTTCAGTTGTCCTAAGGAAGGATAGCTTTCAAAAATAATTTATTAATGTCTTTAAAAAGACCCTCAGAGGGACTGCTGGAGGAAGGGCTGAAGGGTAGGGCATGGGTGGTCTTTGCTTCAAACAAGAGCAGCTCTGCTTTTATCTGTTCTATTTAAATTTTCTTCAAGTGAAGGAAAGGTTTGCCTGTGAATGAATACAAGCATGAAGGATTTGACAGTTGGTGCTCACGGTCATCTGGTGTCCCTGAAGGGTGTGAGTGAGGAGAGAAGCGGTGGAGGGAAGATGTGTCCTGCCAGTGGTGCTCTGAAGCATGGATGAAAAGCATCAGATATTATTTCTATAGTTTCCCCATTTTCTTCTTCACCTGCCAGTCAGCTACAAAGCCAAGAAGGGGACCCACATGGTTCGGAAACTGTTGTGATTAATTCAGAAGCAGTCACCGTTAATGAAGTTGGGTTTTGTTGTAGTTTTTCTGTACGGGGATAAATAGCCAGCAAGCGGTAACTGAACGTCTGCTAGCTGGTTTTGTTTTAGGGTCCCCTGGTGTGACTTGGCTAAGGAAACACTGTCTTTCTGGAGTTGTAGGGTGCAGGACGCTGCTTAGGTTGAAATTAGATCCTGGGGACTAAGATTGTCCCAGCTCACCTGGGGAGTTGTAGTGTGTGAAGGCTTGTTCTTATTCTTTGAAAGGCCAATTTTGAAAATAAAAGCATCTGTGAAATTCTGTGTCATGTGGGCTAATCTGACCAAAGGCGAATTAAAGCCCCCGTGAAGGCCAGAGAATTCCTGAGTGTTCTCTGGTCAGATTTCTTTGTAACTCACCAGGGTTCTGAAAGGAAAACAGATTGTCTAAATAATCCCTGATCCTGTCTCTTTTGGAGTTCTGCCAGTTCCCAGCCACTTCATGATGTGGCTGCAATATATTAGCCTTTTCTCCAAATCTAGACTGCCAGCTTGTAGAAAAGAAGGAAAGAGCAGGATTGCCCAGATGGGGGACTTCAGGTCCTGGCCGTTCCTCAGTGAGGTTGGTAAGTCCCCTAACTTTGCAGAGACCTCTTTCTCCAGCAGTAGAATGTACATCGTTACAATAACGTACAGCTCCTTCTGAGTGTGTGGACCTAGCATTAAGCAAAAAGTTACTTATGTCTTATCCCCTTGACCCCCTGTAAAACAGAGATTTAAATCCACTCCCCTCCTCCTAGAGTTGTAGTGAGTGGAGGGAACCTAGGCACTTTTCACAGTGCTTGCATGTGACAGGTTCTCAGCTGATAACGTGTTAAATGAATGACTGGCTAGGAGACTAAGATTCTTTTCAGAAGTGTTACCAGATGAAGAGGGTCCTGCTGCCCTGCCTGTCCCTGTCAGCTAAATGCATGGACGGGGATTAGTTCCAACTAGCTTTATTATCAGAAGGCCAGCAATTCTGCAAAATGGCAAGAGTGGTTTGTCGATTCCGTTCTGTCCCAGTTATAATTCTAATAGTTTTTATAATGAGAACACAAGGAAACAAACCTAGAAAATTTTAACTTTACCTGATAGGAAGTAACATCAAAGTCGTCTCCATTCAAACAACACAAAATGTTTAAACGGCACAGAGGTAATTTTTATTTTAACAAAATATCTAAGAGAATTATTAAAGAAAACATCTATCATCAAAGCAACCTTTATCTACCCATATCACAACACCTCACAAGTCTCCTGAGGCACACATCCTTCACTAGATGATCAGGAGGCTGTGTGGGGAAGGCTGCTCAGACAGCTCAGCTTCGCAGACTCCGTCTGGCAGGCCGCTTTCTGGCTTCAGTGCTCCAGCTCCTGTCCTGGTTGATTCATACCCACTGAGAGTAAACTCATCTCTCTTGCCCCCAGAGTCCGCGTTCTCTTACCACCCTGTATTTGCTGACAGCACTCATCACTGCTCTGCTTAAATAATTACGTACATACTTAATGTCTGACTCCTTACCAAGGATGGAAACTCCGCATCCGAGGCAGCTTGACCCACCACCTAGCTCAGGGCCCACCCGAGTACTGTGAGCACTAGGAATTTTTGTTGGATGACCAACTGTAAAACAGAGATTTAAATCCACTAGGCAGCTGCGCTTCTGATCTCCTGCTTTCAAGATGCTTTGTGACTGTCCTTCAGATTGGCTTGGTCTTCACACCGTGTTGTGTTTGCTCATCACAGGCAGAGGTACTGCGATGTCTGGCAGAGAACCAGGACCAGCAAGGTGCTACGTGGGTGTGGACGTTGGAACAGGCAGTGTCCGTGCGGCTCTCGTGGACCAGAGCGGGGTCATTTTGGCTTTTGCAGACCAGCCAATTAAGAAGTGGGAGCCCCAGATTGACCACCATGAGCAGTCCTCCGAGGACATCTGGGCCGCGTGCTGCGCAGTCACAAAGGTATGGATGAAACTGGGTTCCCACCTATTGAGTTTGTTGTGTGCCCCCTGGTGCCATAGACTATGTTGGGAAAATTTTAGATGCAGAGGTGAGCAAGACGCAGGCCTGGCCTTTGGGTTGCTCACAGTATAGTGGCAGAACCTGATAAGCAGCTAAAATAGGATTTGGTGAGAGCTGAAGCAAAGTAGCTGTGGCTGGAGCTGGGCTAGAGCTGGTCTGAGGGGCCCAGGGAAGATGTGGCAGAGGGTATGGAAGCAATCTCTGCTCATCGTAGCCAACACCTGCTGTGTTTTTAGCGCATGACAAATGCTGTTATCTTGCATCGTGTAGTTGAGTCCTCATGTGACTCCATGAGAGTAGTCCTGCCACCCTGCTTTACTGAGGAGATGGAGGCTCTGAACGGATAGGTAACTTACCGCTGTAGGTCAGACCGTATGTGAGTGGCAACGGTGGGCCTGAAACCTCAGCTGTCTCCAGAGCCGCCCGCCTATTAATCAGCAGACTTTCCTGCATCTTAAGTGGACAAGTTAGGGGAACTGCATTTTGGGCAGAGGGAACAGCATGAGCAGAGGCATGGAGGCAAGAAAACATGGTGTGTTCCGAGAAAGCCAGGGAGTTGGGTCAGACTAGGCCATCTCTGAGGTATGCCAGACGGATGTTCATCTTGGCCTTGGGATGGATTCAGCCTGCTGGGCAATACCCACTTCATTTGTAAAGTTTCACTTGATCGTTGGTTTTATATCCTGGTGGTCAGGAAAGGCCAAGGTCCTTTTGTACTTTTATCCAGAAAGAAATATAAAATCCCGGATTTCGTCTTCTCCCTGTTCCTAGTTTAGTTTCTTAAATATTCATGAGATGCTTGGTAATTTGCAGATGGACAATTCACCATTCTGTCCCTATTGATCAGGCTGTTTAAACTTTAATGAGCTCTGGGCTGCTGTCGGTGCCCCCGGAGAAGAAGGCTGGGGGGGAGGGGGGAGGGCAGCACACAGCATTATACCGGAATGAAAGCGGCATCTTCTCTTCTGCCTGTTTAATTTTCCTCTTCCCTCCCCCTTTTTAGCCTCCGCCCTGGTGAGAATCTTTTACTCTTTTTGCCTTTGGGTCTTCTTTGTTCTTCTAACATATAGCCTTGCTTGCCATTAAGAAAAGCATCAAGGAGAAAATATAATTCCCTGATGAAAAGGTACTTTAAAAAAGGTCTACTCTAAGTACAACTTGCTTTAATGGTAGATTTTTAATCATCTCCCAGCGGCAGCTAACTCTTTGCGTGTTTGAGCCCCATTAGTTGTGTAAGTGCTGTGGGCGTTTGTCCTTAGCGATATCGTCTCTCTATAGCAAACCCCAGGAAAGCTTTTGGGTCTTAGGCCATTCCCCTGACTTGGAGTATGGCTGCGTGGCCGTGTGTCAGAAGCCACAAGATAAATATGACATATCTACTCTGGATATCACTGCTGGGTGACGTTTAGGAGAGGGATTTTTATTTTAGAGAGGTGGTACAGCATATGGTGATGTTGCAGTGGTTCTCAACCCGTGGGTTGCAACCCCTTTGTAACAATGAAAATACACTGCGGCACTAGGAAGGTTGAGAACGGCTGTGTTAGAGAGAGAGAGCATGCTGCCACAGAGCACTGGTTCTGGAGCCAGACTGCCTGCGTGGATGTTCCAGTTCTGACATTATTAGTTGGTGATCTTGGACCAGTGTCTTAATGTCCCTGTACCCACTCGCGTAGGATTGCTGTAGGATGAAAGGTCCTGGGTCTGCCTGGAGTTGTGCACTCTCTGTGTTACCCGGGATTGTGCAAAGGGGAAGATCTTGGAAGAGAATGGATTTCTCAGATAAAATACTGAAAAGCCAAGGTCTGTGAGGGAGGCAGCTTCGTGCGAACATTCGCTCCCTTTCTAGTTCATGTTTTTTCCATGTCAAACTCTGAGAAGCAGCAGCCCAGAGCAAAGGGCGGCATAAGGTATATCCCAGCCCGTCGTCCTTTCTTTCTCATAGGCTCCAGGAAGTGAGAGCTTGAGAGCAGTTGGATGACTTCATTTCCCCTACGTGGGTCCCAATGCCTAAGAGGAAGGTGCCCCTTCGTCAGTAACAGCAGTAATAATACTGTGGTGGTGAGGACCATAGTGGCAGCTGACAGCTCCTGGGCACAATCACGCTCCTGTGCTGAGTGGCTTATACCCATCACTTCGTTTCATCTTCCCAACAATAATCTTTGAGGTCATTTTTATTATTCTCTGTTTGAAAGGTGAAAAAATAGTTTCGCTGAGTTTCAGTAACCAGCTCAAGGTCTCATACTGAGTAAGAGAAAGGCTGGGCCACGCTTCTGACCCCACCGCTGCCCTCTACCCTCCTGCCCTTCCCCTCCACACATCCCTGATTGGAAATTGTGTGAAGCCACCCGAGTGTTTTAGATTTGTTACTACGTGGGGCACCGTGAGCTCACTCTGTTGGTTGTGTAGCCCACTGGATTATAAGCACCTTCACTTGGCTCTCCTCTCCTCTGGGAAAGGTGGGCAGGGGTCATATCTTATTTATCTGTATTTCTCTGGAGTGCCTCATAATATGCTCAATTAATGTTCGCTGCGTACATGAGTGAAGGAAATATCTATTGTTTACATTGTCTGGGACACTCTTCTTTCACCCTTTCACCTGCTCACCTGCTGGATGCCTCGTAAGGTAACCTTGAACAGGACCTCCTCCTCAGAGCCCTCCTTGATGACTTTTAACAATCCATGCCTGTCCTGGCCAGCCTCAGAGGAGAGAGAGTGAGAGAAGCCCCTCTCTGCGGCCCATCTTCACCCGCATCTATCCAGCCCTTACCATACTGCGTTTTAATTGTTGGCTTAGGTGGTGCCCTTTATGCCATGAGTTGAGCCGTTGGAGAGATTCCTCTTTGTATCTCTAGCATTTAACATATTGCCTGGCACAGATTAGGTGCTCAATTAATGGTGGTTGGATTCATGTCACTTGGAGCTAAACTCTGACTTCCCTCATCCTGTTTCGGTGTTGTTGATCGTGGGGTAGAAGGACAACTACTTTTCTTCCTATTTGACATGTGGCTGAATTGAGGTTCTGAAAGTATTAAGTATTAATATTAGAGACAGGACCGGAACCCTAGTGAGACGACTCTGAATTCCCCTCTCTTTCTTATTCCCTGTTGCTCCTAAAATGGTTGGGTTGTACTAGCCTGGTACCTCGTTTGTCTAAGAAGTTTTATGGAAAGCCGCCTGTCCTAGAGGTCATACACGGTCCCTGATTTTAAAGGCCCCTTTTGGAGTCACAAAGCTTAGGTCAACCCAATAAGGTGAGAGTGTTACAAATTTTTGTACGATGCATACTGAAATTTAATGAGGACAGAGGAGAAGGGGAGCTGGGGGAATCATCTAGCCAACAGGTATTTGTTCAGTGTCATTCTTTCATTTGGTCTGGAAACGTTCATCGAGCCCCTGCTCTGTGCCCTGCTCTTTGTGAGCACCCAGGCACACATGGGAGAGGCGTACAGTAAGTTCTCTGCCCCTAAAGGTGAAACAGCTTAATGGCATGGGAGGAGAAAACAACACACATAAAGCCAATGCCATTGTTCTAGGTTGGTGCTATCTGTATGGGCAATGGTTGTGGGGAGAAGAGCCAGAAGAGGGAGCACCCCTGTGGGTTGAGCAGTAATGTTGACCCCTCACATTTGTAGAATCACTGTACTTTCATTTCCATTTGATTGCCATTTCAGGGTAAGTAGGGAAAGGGTGGTTGTCACCACTTGACGGTTGAAAAACCAGGGGCCAGAGAGTTACGTGCCTTTTCCAAAGTCACCCAGGTAGTATGTGACAAGCCTGAACTCGCATGGGTCAGATCTGTGTTTTCTCTCCTCCTCCAGCACCATATATCTTTCTCTTTTACCTTCAGGAGTATCCAACCTTTTGACTCCTCTGGGCCACACTTTAAAAACACTTATGAAAGCTGATTAGTTAAAAAAAAAAAAAAAAAAAATCCACGCATAATTTTTGTGATATCCACTACCACAGATAAGCAAAAGGTCCTGGCATAATCCGCATGCTGGCCACGGGCCGCAGGTTGGTCACTGTTATTCCAAGAGCCTAACTAATGTCCTTGCGTTTGCTGTGGCCTTCTCTTACCCATTCTCCTTCTTGCAGCTGCAGTCGATTTGTTTTGCTCTCATGCCACCCTGAGGGCGTCCCTCCTTCCTTAGAACCTTTCAGTAGGGTCACCCACTCAGGCATACCCTGGAGATACTGTGGGTTCGGTTCCAGGCCATTGGGAATATTGCAATAAAACAAGTCATGTGAATTGTTTTGGTGGTATAGCATTATTTCTAAGAAACAATCTACATACCTTAGTTTAAAAAATACTTTATTGCTAAGTAAAAAATGCCAATGCAGTGAGCACCTGCTGTTGGAAAATGGTACCCATAGACGTGCTCACCTCGGATTGCCACAAACCTGGAATTTGTAAAAAAAAAAAAAATGCAGTCCCTGCAGAGTATAGTCAAGGGGAGCACAAGGACAGGGGTGTTGCCTGTATGGGGTAGAACTCAGAATCCTTGACATGGCCTCAGGGCCCTCCTGGGTCATCTCAGGATGCTCCTCCTGCATTCCAGCCACACTTTCCTGCCGTCACACCCTCAGACATGTGCTGCTCCCTCTGGCCTCAGAGCTTTTACACAGATTTATTTCTTTACCTGTGCACTCATCCTGCCTTCCACAAGCACAGGTAACTCCTCTTCTTCCTTAGATCCACAGTATCCAATACAGTAGTGGCTAGCCACACGTGACTACTTAAATTAATTAAAATTAAAATTAGATGTAATTAAATATTCCCTTCTTTTGCACTACCCATATTTCAAGAGCCCAATAGCCACATGTGCCCCGTGGCTGCCGTACTGGATGCCACACATGTGGAATGTCACCTTCATTGCAGAAAGTTCCGTTTGGTAATGCTGCTCTAAATGTTACTTCAAAAGTCAGTTCTTCAAGGATGAAGCCTCTGCTTGCCTGGTGCTACCTCCAACTAAGTCTTACTTCATTTATTAAATTTCTTCATAGTACTTTGTAGATTTCTTTCATGGAACACCCTCTGGTTTGTGAATCACTGATTTTTTCATTAACAGTAGTAAAATAGTTATATAAATCAATAACAAAATAACATAAATAAAATGAAATAAATACATAAATAATAAAGTCACTCATCTTCACTCCTAGATTTTACACAGGGCGGTTGCTGTGTTTTGCTCACCCAGAGCCTCCTATACATTAGACTCAGAAAGTGTACAGAGAATAAATGATCAAAGGAAACCAGGACCTCCCTATCCCTACCCAGTCTAGAGAACTTGAGGAGGGATTTTGGGTGGAAAGTGGCACTGGAGTACTCTTAAGAGAGGACAGTCAGACATGGGGGAATAGATAGGACACGAGTTCTGGAGAGGGAGGGTTGAGGATCGAACTCTGGCTGGAACAGGTGGTTTTTCATAGGAAGAAGGGGAAGGAGGTTGGAATTGACCATAGAGCAGTGGTTCTCAACCTTCCTAATGCCTCCTAGTGCCGCCACCCTTTAATACACTTCCTCATGTTGTGGTCACCCCCAACCATAAAATTATTTTCATTCCTACTTCATAACTGTAATTTTGCTACTGTTATGAATTGTAATGTAAATATCTGATAGGCAGGATGTGTTTTCATTGTTACAAAGGGGTCACGACAAGAACAGCTGCCTTGGAGGCAGATGTGGGATCCTGGCCCTAATAGGAACTCTTCTAGAATCATCAGGAGTTTTCATTGGACCAATCTGGCAAAAACTTGAGAACGGTTTGGAGAGAATAAAAACTAAACACCAGCATGTCGGTTAGGAGGCAGTTTCGTTGTTCTGATGAGTTTTAGAAGCTGGTATTTTTTTTTTGAACAATAAACGGGGAGGCCTGGAACCATGTCTGTCTTTCTCAGTGTGTGGCCTTTGTGCCTGGCCGTGTAGGTGCTCAATAATAATATCTTTTCAATAACGAATGTCTGGATTAGAACAATGAATGGCAGAGGAAGAAATAGGAGCCGTGAGACAGACACTTTGGGGAGGAAGGGCTCAGTGGACTCGGTAACAATGAAAAGGAAGGAGGTAGAGTTTGTTTGAGGTGCAGTTCTTGGCAGACTATTGGGGTCTGCGATGTGAATGTTTGGCCTCTGTTTCCTTGTCTTATCCTCTAGGGACACCACCATACCTATGCTAAGTGCTACATGGGTAAATTTTCAGGACTGGATTCATTTATTGTATTGTATTTTATTTTTTTGAGACAGTCTCACTGTGTCACCCTGGGAAGAGTGCTGTGGTGTCACAGCTCACAGCAACTTCAAACTCTTGAGATTGAGGGATTCTCTTGTCTCAGCCTTCTAAGTAGCTGGGACTATAGGCGCCCACCACAAGGATTGGATTTATTTATTGCCCCAGTCCCTATAGCAGGTTTTGCGAAGTTGACTGCCGTCAGGGCTGGCCAGGTAATACACTCCCTGCACAGGCTGGATGAGGCCCCTTGCTGGTCTCTGTGTCTGCTGTTCCCTTGCCTGGGACAATCTTTCCCCAGATTTCCAAAGGGCCCACTCCCGTGTCCTTCAAGTATTTCCTCCAATCTCACCTTCTTAGCAACCTCGTCCCCCTTATCTGGCATTCCTGATCTCCCCAACTAATCGTTCTCCAGGACACTATACCTATACTATATAATTTATTTGATTTATTGGCTATTGTCTATCCCTACTAAAATGTAATCTCGCAAAGATAAAGGGTTTTTTTTTCCTAATATTTTATTCTCTGTTGCTTCCCAAATACCTAGAAGAGTACGTAGCCTGACCCTAAAAGGGTCTTGATTATGTTTGCTATGGACTGAGTGAGTGAGTGAATGGGGGGGGGAGGGAGAGAGGGAAGGAGCCTGAGGGAGCGGAGATTCATAACTCCACATCCCCCCAAAGCTGACAAAGGCATTCCAATCAAGATTTGAAGGAGTACTAGCCACACAGATGGTTCCTGTGAGCTGGATTCTGTCTGGGAGACCACAGGCTTGACTCTTCCTCTAAATCAGTGGTTCCAACCTTCCTAATGCCGCAATGTATTTTCATTGTTAAAAAGGGGTCACAACCCACAAGTTGAGAACAGCTGCTCTAAATAGAGCTACAGCTAGAACCAGGTATGCACCTGATGTTCCAGCTCTCAGTTTGGAGCGTGTCTAGGGAACACTGTCTCCCCACCCAGTGTGGCAGAGACTGCTGACTCAGAGCGCATGCAGGATTGAACCAGCTCCCACAATGAGAATGAAGCCATGCACAATCCTTTCCCCAAATATTTGTCTGTTGCCCCATAGCTACGAGTTGACAGTTGGTAGATAGGGACCAGGTTACGAAATCAGATTGCAGGAATCTCCTTCTCTTGAAATTCTTTAGAAAAGCAATGTGCTTTTTCTCTAGCCAGGGAAATTCTCTTGAAGCCAGGCTGTTGGGATTGAGTTTACTAGGCTGTTTTCTTCTTCCATTAATGAGAATATAAAAAAGAATCCTCGGGTCAGCAAGTCAAGCCTCGGGGCCTCTGGTAGGGTCCTGACAGCCGTCTTTCTGGGATGGATTAGCTGATGGGGAGGAGGGCGAGATGAGGGTGGTGCTCAGCTGTGGCTACGCACGATTGTGAGGCCTTTCCCTGTAGGGCTAGGAAAATAGTAGTGGCTGCCCAGCAAAATCAGGCTTAAATGTATGTCCTCATTATTCTTCCAGGGTCTGTGAGAGGTCTCTGTTTTAGAGATTGAGACACTGAATCTTTGTGACCGAAGGCCGTTGTCAGAATACAGACCTCTTCAGAATAGATTGTAGGAAATCACTCACCCACAATTCCTTTTGTTGTTGTTGTTGTTGTTGTTGTTGAAACAGAGTCTCACTCTGTCATCCTGGGTAGAGGGCTGTGGCATCATAGCTCACAGCAACCTTAAACTCCTGGGCTCAAGCGATTCTCTTGACTCAGCCTCCTGAGTAGCTAGGACTACAGGTATGTGGCTCATTTTTCTATTTTTAGTATAGACAGAGGTCTTGCTCTTACTCACGATGGTCTCGAATTCCTGAGTTCAAGTGATCTTCCCACCTTGGCCTCCCAGAGCGCTGAGATTGCAGGTTTGAGCCGCTGTGCCTGAATACCCAGTTACTCTTGTAAAGATTCAAGTCTATCCGATTGTTTTCAATTGCTATTCCTTCTGCCTGTCGCTTTTTATATGTGCTTTGATGGCACAGAGACCATGCCATACTTTGTATATAAACATAGTTAGTATGGCATTGAGTGGGTTTTCTATTCTTTATATTTCCTGTGAAGGTTTATTGGTTCCAAAGCACTTGCAAATCTATAGCATCCTTTGATCCTCACCTGGGAGGCATCTCTCACTCTCAGGAAACTGAGGCGTAGAGAGGTGATGAGTTGGTGTAGGATTACCTGACCGGGAAGCGGTGGAGTTGGGACCAGACTGTGGTTCTTTGGACACTGTTTCCGGTGTTTGTTTCTAGTCCTAAGCTGCCTTGCAGTATGGAGATTTTTTGAGTTATCTACATTTTCTTACCCAGTTTGGGGCCTATGTGAGGTAGGCTTGTCCAAGTCAGGCGTGCATTCTCTGGGCCCGGGGGCCAGTCCGGCTGTGTACCAAGTGGAAGTTAGGCATGGCTGATGATTGATTGACAGTGCACCTGTTCATGGAAGATTTGAAGCAGCTAATTTACTCTAATGAAAGATGCTGTTATTGTGCACTGAATGCTGGATGTTGAGCTAATCACATCTTACTTTGCTGGATTCTCATAATTTCACTGAGACATGCAGGTATGAGTGATAGCCTTGTGCTACCTAGGGTGCTGGGTCTCTAACTTCACGAAGTTATATAACCGATAAATGGCCGGGCCGGATTTCAGACCAGGCAGTCTGGTCCCCAAACCATTGCTCACAGTTACTACCTCATGATGTCCAAGCCAAATTGGAAGGACATTGCAGGCAGAGGAACCTGTAAGTGCTGTGGAAGCAGGAACTGGTCAGGCAGGAGAGGACTGCAATAGCTGGGATTGGGTAAGCCGCCCTCGGTCACATAGCCAGCGTGACGGAGCTGGGGTTTCATTTCAGGTCACTGTGACTCATTGTCACGAGGCTATGCTCCCTGTCAGGGAATGGGCCTTAGACTCTTGCATGTTTAGAGCAGTAAAACCATACGGGATGCTCACCTGGACCTGTGGGTCACAGGTGTTCCCAGCAGGCCTTCTACCCTAGAGCACGTGTCCTCTCCACAGGGCGAGGACAGCCTGAAATGCTCTGATGACAGAGGCAGGCAGTATGGTGAAAGGAAGGAACACAGGCTCTGACTTCTGACTCTGCCACCTGCCGGCTGTGTGACGCGGGCCAGTTCCTTCACCTCACTGTGCCTGTCACTCACCCTTCTCTGCCCCAGTCATTCACTTGTTTTATATTAAATGTTTCTTTTGGGGGCTTTCTAAGGATTAAATACGATGATCTATGGAAAACACGGGGCACATAGTGTGCTAAGATGCTCGACGTGTGTAATGTTTTACTGTTAATATCCTTAAAAAATGTTTTTCTTTGTTATAAATCTCTAATAATTATGTGTAACTCTTGTTTAAGCAACGTGTTAAAAAGTAAGAAACGGAATTCTAAGTTATAGTCTTGGTATTCCCAAATAGGAAAAAAGAAAGGTTATAAATTTTAAGGTGAATTTCACAAATGGGGATGGACGTTTTGGGGTTGACTTCTATGGGATATTAAAGGTTATTGTCAGATTTTAAGTTAATAGTAACCACAGGGTCACTCACGCTTTTTCAAAGAAGGAAACTGTAGAAATAAAAATAACAAGTATAATTAATCAATAAATGTATTACTCTACAGCTTTGAGCATCACATGAACAAATGAAACATCTCCTAACTCCCCCAAATGCAGTTTCTCCCTCATAAGAATAAGGAAACATATTTTTTAAAACTTTATTAATATCTCATGGATGTCTATTTTATAGCTCAATTTGTTTTTCTAAAAAAAGTTTAACAGTGTAAGGCATAATTTATATACCATAAAATTTAGTCACTGTGAATATATAATTTAATTATCTTAATAGATTTATACATTTGTGCAGTCATTGCATACTCTAATGTAGAAAACCTTTATTGCTCCAAAAGTGTTCCTTATACCTGTTTGCATAATCTCTAACCTCAGTCATAGGTAACTGTTTATCTGCCTTCTGTCTTTAGAGTTGCTCTGTAAAGGGACTTTTGTAGGAATGAAATCACACACCATGTGTTTTTTTGTGTCTGTGACTTTTCGCTTAGCCCAGTGTTTCCAAGGATCAACTGTGCTGTTACACACACCAGCGGTTCCTGCTTCTTTCTTGCTGAATAATATTCCATTGTATGGACATACCATGCTTTGTCTAACCTTTTGTTAGACTATGATGGATATTAGGTTTGTTTCTAGCTTGGGGATATTATAAATAGGTCTGCTGTGACTATTCACATAAAATCTTTGTGTTTACATATGTTTTTACTTTTTTTGGGTAGACACCCAGGAGTGTAATTGCTGGGTTGTGGGTAAGTTAGGTTTAAAAACCTGCTAAAGTTTTTCTTAAGTTGCCTTGTCTACTTTTCCCACAATTCTCTGACACTTGCTATCACCAATTGTCGTGATAAATATAGCTGCTCTAGCAAGTGTGTGGTGTATCTCATTGTGATTTTAATTTGCATTTCCTTAATAACTGATGATGTGGAGTTCTTTCTCACGTGCATGTTGACCATTTGTATGTTATCTTTGGCAAAGTGTCTCGTTAGATCTATGCCCATTTTCCAGTTGTGTGGGTTTATTTATTTTCTTTGGTAAGCATTCTTTATAAGAGTTCTTCATATATTCTATATGTAAGTATATTATCAGATGTATGATTTATAAATATTTTCTTCCAGTCTATAGCTTATCTTTTCATTTTATAATCATTTCTTTTGAAGAGGAGAATTTCAGAATTTTGATGAAGTCAAATCTATCAATTGTTTTCTTTCATAGGTCTTACTTTTTAAGAAATTTTTGTCTAACCCAAAGTCATAAAGATTTCCTTCTCTTTTTTTCTATAGATTTTATAATTTTAATTTTTACTTTTAGGAATATGATACAATTTGATTTAATTTTTGTACAGGTAGTATGAGTTAAGAGTTAAAATTCTTTTTGTTTTTTCATGTAGTCATTTAATTCTAGCAGCACCAATAGTCTCTCTTTTCCCCACTGAATTGTCTTGGCACCTTTATCAAAAATGAATTGGCCATAAATGTTTTGGTTTGTTCCTTATATTCTATTATATTCTATTGATTTATACCTTTATCCTTATGCCAACATTACATTGACTTAGTAATGCTAGTTTTATAATAAATTGTTAAATCAGGTGGCATAAGTTTTCCAAGTTTATTCATCTTTTTTCAAAAGTGTTTAGGCTCTTCTGTGACCTTTGCATTTCTGTATACATGTTAGGAATAGCTTGTGGGTGTCTACCAAAAAAATAAGAAAATAAAATCTATTAGGATTTTAATAGAAATTGTGTAGATCTTTAGATTAATTTGAAGATATTGCAATCTTAACAATGACGTATTTCCATTTTATGAGTATGGTATACTTCTACAATTTAGCTTTTTATAGCAATATTTGGTAGTTTTCAGGGTAAAGGTTTTGACTTTATTTTGATAAATTCGTTCCTGAGCGTATTAGAGTTCTCCAGAGGGATGGAATCAATAGGAGATGCATGTGATAGGGGGAAAATTGGCTCACGCCATTAGAGGTGAAGACCCACGCCAGGCCGTCTGTAGGCTGGAGAGTGAGAGAAGCCTGCAGCACAGTTCCCAGGGAGGCAGGGGCTTTGCGGAGTCCAGGTCTGAAAGCCTCAAAGTTAGGGAAGCTGGGAGCACAGCCCCTAGTCTGAGACCAAAGGGCTGAGAGCCCCCGTGGGCTGTGGGTGCAAGTCCCAGAATACAAAGGCCAAAGAATCTAGACTCTGATGTTCATGAACAGCAGGAAAACGTCATCCTGCCCCAGAAGGGAGAGAGTGGAGGAAGCTAAACACTCTGATACTCCCTTCTTCTGTCTGCCTTGTTCTCACGGCCTGCCAGCTGATTGGATGGCCTGCCCACCCTGAGGGTGGGTCTTCCTCTCCCAGTGGATTGACACACGTGTCCTTCTCTAGAAACACCGTCACAGGCAGAACCAGATACCATGCTTTATCAGCCACGCAGGCAGCCCTCAATCCAGTCAAGTTGACACCTAATATTGGCTAGACAAAAAAGAATGCAAAAGGACCTACAAAAGTTGCTAGGACTAATAAGCAAGTTTATTAGATTACAGGAGGCAAGATTAACATACAAAAATCAATTGTATTTCTTCGTACTAGTGACTACATATCAAACATGAAATTAAGAAAATCATCCCATTCACAATAGCATCAAAAGTAGCCCTTTTGGGGTCCCATCATGACGCCACATGGTTGGCTGGGACAGGAGCACACTTGCTTTCTGACGGTTCAATGTACAAAACTTTGTTTTGTGTGCAAAATTATTAAAAATATTCTAGAACATTACCATCAGGCTGCGTATATAAAGTGTATATGAAACATAATGAATCTCATATTTAAACTTAGTTTCAATCTTCAAGATACCTCATTGTGTATATGCAAATATCCAAAACGCAAAAAATTCTGAAATCTAAAACATTTCTGGTTCTAAGCCTTTTGGATAAGAGATAGCAACTTATACTATTAATCTTTTACATTTTTGTTAATATGAAAAGCAAAAATTTTGGTATATTTTTATTTGCACTTAATTGTAGTTGAGAATATTTTCATATGCTCTCCGACCATTTCTTTTCATTTTATAAGGTGACATTTTGAGTTCTTTGCTTAATTTTCAATTGGTGATTACTTTCCTATTAATTTTTAGGATCTTTTGATATTTTAGTGATAACAACTTTTATCTGTTTCATGTTATAATCTTTTTTCTTTTTCGTCATTTATTCTAGTCGTAATTTATCTTTAAGCATTTCAAACCATGGTGTTCTGATTTATGCTTTTGTTTGTTTTAAAACAGAAAGTTGTACAAGGGATCGATTTAAACCAAATCCGAGGACTTGGGTTTGATGCCACATGTTCTCTGGTTGTCCTGGATAAGCAGTTTCGCCCTCTACCAGTGAACCGTGAAGGTAGGACCCTTCCTCTTCCTTTTCCTGGTGATGGGAGACCAGTTGGGGCAGACTTGGGTGATGGATTCAGAGAATCCAGGTGGAACTTGGGCGAGGCATTTCTTGCCTCTGACAGTGAGGGGACAGAAGGGGACAGAAATCGTGTCCCAGAAGTGAAAACGTTGGACAGTAACTGGCATGAGCATGGTGGTGATGGAGCTGGGTTAGGGGAGACTTGGCTTCACAAAGCACTGGAGCCACAGCAGAGAGCCTGATGAATTAAGACACAGGGTCATTAGCTCAGAGCGAGTGGCCGGGAAACAGACAGGTGGTTTGGATGTTTCTGGGAAGGCAGTGTCAGGGCCTGCAGCTGCTGTGTGTGTGAAGTACCTATTCCATGTTCATTTGAGTGGGTGAGACATGTCCTTTTAAAGGGAATGGAACAAGGTAGATAGGGCCATGTACATGGGTCATTATGAAAGTTTTGAGATACATAAAAATTAAGAAATGTAAAATCTTTGAGGACAGAAAGAGGACAGAAACAAATGAAGCCCTCCTAGCAACACCTGTAAGCTGAGTAAGATGAAATGTGCATGGGTGAGGAAAGGGCCAAGGAAGGGGAAGGGAGGGGGGAGGATTTGGTGGAGGGAGCATGATGGGTGGGGCCACATCTATGGGGCATCTTAGAATGGGTACAGGCAATTGCACTAATGTACACAGCTATGATTTAACCAAAAAAAAAAAAAAAATGTGCATGGGTGAGTCAAAAGGATACTGTCAGCTGTGTTTCTAGAAAGCGAGATAAGGGACCATCACACAACCTGTCTTCGGAACTTTCATCATGACCTGTGTATCCCACAGAAGTTAGAAACAGATTGCTTCTCTCTTTTCAATAGTCAGACCAAGAGTTGTTCACATTTGCTCATGTTGTTCTAATAGAGATTGTGACTACAGAAATGTAAAGTGCCACTTGGGCCTGCCCTCAAGATTGTTCACAGCAGGCAAGGTCAGGTCTCTCTGGGGGCCTTTAGGCAGCAATGCTAGCAGCGGGCTTGCATGCAAAGTCTGCAGTCATCAGGTAGGGGATTCAAGTGAGTAAAATGAGTTAGGTTTGAGAACAACAACAGCACATGTGCAAAGATAAATTTCAATCAGTATTTAACCATGTAACGAGTGGAAGACATTAGGGAGTGATGGAGCCTGGGGTGTACTGGAGATTACAGCCCTATCTAAAGGGAGGTGGCTCTAGGCATTGTCATTCAGCTGTTACCAAGATAGCAACCATTGCAAACATGTTTAGTACTAGATTCTGTTTAAGAACCTTTGTTCTGGACCTTGCTGTAGCAGTACCTTTCTTAACTGTTGGCTGTGACATGGTAGAGCACAGTTGGACACAATAAAACTGGAGTCAGGCAGGGACTGGCTTGCAGCTCTGCTGTTGCCGAGCTGTGACACCTTGGCTGAGTCCCTTAAGTCTGCATGTCACTATTTTCTCCTCTGAAAGAACTGGAGTCCTGAAGCAATAACTTTGCTGTGAGAATTAAGTGAGATTCTAACACTGAAAATGCTCAGAAAGTGTCTTCGATCAGATTTTGAATTTTTCAAGTGAAAAGAGTATGTTCCACTAACTTCCATGGCCCTAATGCACAAAATTGTGATTATTATCATAAAAATGACATGTGCTGAAAAGGTGTACAAACAGATGAGTGATTAGAGCACAGTGGTAATGACAACTATCTTTTATACACACACACACACACACACACACAGACACTCAGATACACGTACTCCTCCCCACCCCTTCTTGCCACATTTATGACAGTTATGATATGCCAAGGTCTGCCTTAGGAAGTGCTGGGGCTTCCAAGATGAATCTGAGTGGCCCTTATTCTCAGTGGCCAATTGCTTGCCCCGTTGGTATTGTTCTGGCCCAGGGCAGGGCAGGCTCAGTCTCAGAGTTCAGAGAAGTGGTACTGAGCAGTCAGACTCAGCTCAGTGGCAGTAGCTGTCTCTGATAGATGGCAAGGTGTGTCGGGCATGGATCCAGCTTCTTTGGGGGGGCTGTCAGGGCTTCCTTTATTGGCTTTACATAAGTAGAGGTCGGGCGATTGTCCATTGGGGCTGCTGTGGGTCAGGTGTCTCTTGCTACGGACAGAGTTAGAAGTGGCACGTGGAGGCCAGGGATCAAGTCTCAGAAATTAGAAGCTTAAGGTGATTAGGAAGAGACTTGGCACCAGAAAGCCACTGTAGAGAGGCTGATGATGGGTGGGACTTTAAATGTCAGGAGTCCTATTTCACGGAATCTGTACCATCTGATCTACTGAAGTATACGTTTGTTTTCCCTCCTCTGATTGTGTGTTAGCATCATCTAGATATTTTTCAAAAATCACTACTTCAGGCTAGGCCCAGTGGCTCACACCTCTAATCCTAGCACTCTGGGAGGCCCAGGAGGGTGAATTGCTTGAGGTCAGGAGTTCAAGACCAGTCTGAACAAGAGTGAGACCACCCTCCCATCGCTACTAAAAATACACATAATTAGCCAGTCATTGTGGTGGGTGCCTGTAATCTCAGCTACTCTGGAGACTGAGGCAGGAGGATCTCTTTAGCCCAGGAGTTTGAGGTTGCTGTGAGCTAGGCTGATGCCATGACATTCTAGCCTGGGCAACAGAATAAGATTCTGTCTCAAGATAGAAATAAATGAATTATAAAATTTAATTGGTAATTTAAAAAATTACCAATTCATTGGCCTTACCACCAACATTTGTATTCAGTTGGCTTGGGGTAAGGCTAGTACATTGCTAATTTTAAAATGTTTCCTTGGAAATTTTGGTATGTAGAGACTCACAGGGCACACATGAATGGACAGTTAAAATACTAGGAACAGCACGCTTGAAGTGGGAGAGTGCCATCTTTGTTTTCATTGTAGGTGCAGTGGCCTCCTGTTAACAGGCCCTCGATTAAGAGGGTAGCTCAGTCACATCCCTAATTATAAGTGTTGAAATAACTGGGTTCCACCAAAAAGGGTCAACTGTGCCCATTCATCCCATGTGTCCAGCTGCAGGTGCCCTCACTAGTTTCTTACCTTTCAACAGATTGTATGAAGGTTAGATTTTATCTGACATGGATTATGCTGTGCTAGAAAATGAAATTAGAATCTAAAGGTGCTTGAAAGCATCTCTAAGGGCCACCTCTACCTGTGTGGCAGTGACCAAGGCCTGCGTGGTTAATGGGGGTGATTGTGAGGAGTAGAGAGTGGGATCGGGGAGGTTACAGACTACCTCAGTCACCAGTAGAACCAAACCAGATGAGCAGGAGCACTGCCATTGTTAGATGTTAAGTCAAAACATGAAAAACAGAAACTGGTAAGTTTAAGCAGAATAGTTTAGGAATGATAAGCGTTAACCGTGTCATGAAACAGTCTCATCATTGTCTATCTTTTCTCATTTGATTCTTTTTCTTCCTTGAAGATCATAGCAGTGCCGGGGTGGACAGCAGTGCAGGTGCTGGGTGCTTTCCTGCCCCCTGCAGCATCCCACGGAGCTCAGAGCCCGCTCTGTCAGCCCAGCCAGGGGAGGAACCAAAGTGATAACTGGGGCTGGGAGAGGAAGTTAAGATCTGGTCTCCTCTGTGCACCAGACGCATAACACTTAGATGTTTTTTTGCTGATTCATAGTAATTTTCTCCCCTCTACTAGTATTCCTGGACCACATCTTGGTGAATTCTTCAAAATATTTGCCCTGGGGAAAATGAGGTAGTTCAAATTCCACTGTACCAAATTCCTTCCGGTTGTCCTAAAAGCCTGTGCCCTGCATCACATGCCGTCTCTGCTGTGCAGGACTTGTTTCCTCACTCTTCTTCACCAGCAGCTTGCAGAAGTCAATAAAGCTTTCCCACCTTTTGGAAGCTGTGTGCAGCCTTAGGCTCAGCTAACGAGGTCTTCCCTGCACTCCTCCACTGCGCTCTCACGCATGGTACTTCCATTCTGGCAGTTAGTCAGCACACACTGAATGGACCACATGTGTTCCTGCAAGGCAGAGATACATACTTCTGGGCAGCTCGGGACCCAGGACTGCCTGCTGTGTAGCAGGTGCTCAGTAAGAGATTACACAAGTTTTCTGTTGAGTTGTTTATTTGCAGTCTTCTTTAGGAACTGAGAAATGTGTAACTTCTCAGGTTTTTTCTCAACTGAAAATTGTTCATTAATAATTCTAATAAATACAATAAAGTGAGTGATTCTGTACAATTTAGAGTCTCCCTCGGTAGAGTACCATGGCATCATAGCTCACAGCAACCTCAAACTCTTGGGCTCAAGACATCCTTCTGCCTTAGCCTCCCAAGTAGCTGGAACTACAGGCACCTGCCACAATGCCCACCTATTTTTTTCTATTTTTAGTAGAGGTGAGGTTGATCTCATTCTTGCTCAGGCTGGTCTCGAACTCCTGAGCTCCAGTGATTCACCCACCTAGTGCTGGGATACAGGATTCTGAATGATTTTCATTGTATTGTTCTGGCTATATTATGAGGGCCCTTTATGTAGAGGCAGGAGCAACTGATGGGTCTGTTTTTACTATAGGTGGAAGTTTTGCAACAGGTGATTCTGCCACGAAGCAGCTGTAGATACATTCTGTATAATAGTTTAGAAACAACACTGATATTGTTTCCCTCAGCACCATCCTCCACACGTGCAGGTGTGCATACCCACCTCCTGACTCACTGATGGTTTTAGATTAGGACCTGGACATCAGTATTTGTAGAAGTTACTCAAGTGATTCTCGTAGGCTACTGGTTTTGAGAACCAGAGCTTTGAGCAATACTGTTATACAGTAAAACCAGACTGCTGTTTAAAAAATTAGTTTCTGATGTCAGCCTGTGGAAGGTCTCATATTGAGGCAAGAGAGTAAAAGCAGAGGTCAAGATCTGTCCTGGTCACTCTGCACAGGCATTAGCCAAACAGTCTGTAACACTCCTACCTCTGCTGCAGGAGATGTTTCTGTTATCTGTATGCCCTTCCCTTGGTAGGTGCTGGGCCTAGACAGTAACCTTGTAACTTAATCTTCAGTCGCCTTTGAGAACAGGTAGCTCGCCCAGTACCAAGGGCGCCGGCCAAGCTGACCTTTCCTTCAGTCCCAAGACTTTCACGTCTGTCATGTCTCTCACATCCTTCACGACTTTCGGGTACACCCTAAAAAATGTATAAAAGAAAGGCAAGAGATTAAGTCGGTTGGGCTCGGTTTTTAGGACACAAGTCTGCCAAGTCTCCCGGCCGGAAAATAAAGCCGCTTCCTCTTCCAACTGGTGCCTGGAGTCTTCTGTCTGCATCGGTTTCCTGCTATAATATACTTTGTCTTATTCTCAAGACATTGCCATTGTTTTTAGAGCTTTTGTTAGATTTGAAATCTTTCCAGTGACAGAGCCCTTGCCTTGTTATGCCGATGACCTTATTTAGATATTTTCGTAGGTTGGCTTTTATAAAAGTTTTAGTATAAAAAATTTTTTTCAAAGATATAGAAGACCAAAGAAAATAAAATAGCCTCCTATCTATTCTGAGGATAAACAGTAAACTTTATTTGCATCAGATCTTTTTTTTTTTTTTCAGTTTTTGCCTGGGGCTGGTTTTGAACCTGCCACCTCTAGTATATGGGACCAGCACCCTACTCCTTTGAGCCACAGGTGCCACCCTGCATCAGATCTTTTTTTTTTTTTTTTCTTTTTAAGGAGTATTTGTAACTTCAGCCCATCCTTCCCCTTCTACCTCCTGCAGGTAACCATTCTGCTGTTCATAAAGACTTTCTTTGTGTGGGCTTTTACTATATATGTATACTCCCACAACAACAAACAATATACAGTTGTCCCTTATTATCCATGGGGGATTAATTCCAGGACCTCCCTCTGATGCTAGAACCCAAAGATGCTCAACTCTCTTCTGTGAAATGGTGTAGTGTTTACATATAACCTGCACATATTCTCCCTTATACTTTAAGTTCTCTTGAGATTACTTACAATACAATGTAAATGCTATATAAATAATTGTAATGCTATATAATTCAGGGAATAAAGGCAAGAAAAGTTTGTACCATGTTCAGTACCGATGCAACCCAACCACTTGCTTTTTTGTTTTTCTAAAAATACTTTTCATTCACAGTTGGGTTGGTTGAATCTGTGAATGTGGAACCCACACGTCTGGAGGGAGGATGATGTTGTGTTTTGAGACATCGCAGCTAGTGTCCGTAGTCATGTTAGTATGTATAACTCTAGTTTATTCAAGTTATCAATTTGTTTCTTCTCTACAGATCTGGTTCTAAAACACACTTTTTGCATTTCCCAACCGAAGACTTTGAACTTGTCTTCGCCCTCAGGGATCTGTCATTGAGAAACGGGGATAGAAATACCCATATCAGAAGATTATTTTGAGGATTAAATGAGATAACGTGTATAAAATGTTCAGCTCAGGGCTAACATTATAAACATGCCCTCTTGGCAAGACTGTAGTATGCAGTTGTTTTGCCCTTAAAAAAAATAACATGTGAAAAGTTATTTCTCAGTGACTGCTGGCTTCCCTTTTGTCTTTTCTCCAATCATCTCTGATCACTGCTGTCCTCTGCATTCTGCTGTCAGAAGAGGCGGAGGGCTGGGAAAGGCTCGCTGGCTTCCCCGTCAGTATGCGCCAGGTTAACAGAGGCTGCAGGAAGAGAGGGGGCAGTTGCCACGTGTGCTGTAGGGTGCTAGAGGCAGGATATGGGAAGGGGCTCCTTTTCCAACTGGCTTTAAATTCTGCTCTTACAACTCACTCCCTCTAAGGACCTCCTTTGTGGGAAGGGCTTGCCATATCTTCAAGTGCACAATCTTTTATTTAGTACCTTTCTGAGTGTATGTCCACTTGTAGCTTAAAAAGTCAGTTAGGTCTGCTTAACCCCTAAACTTAAGTGTTCCCTGTTCCTCCAAACAAACCAAGCAGATGAGGAAAAGAACACTTACAACTTTGACTCCATCTGTATAAAAACAAAGCATGTCAACAAAACATGTTCTGAAATTAAAAAAAACACTTAGGCCTTGTGTGGTGGCTCACACCTGTAATCCCAGCACTCAGAGGCCAAGGTGGGCAGATTGCCTGAGCTCAGGAGTTGGAGACCAGACTGAGCTAGAGCGAGACCCTGTCTCTAAAAATAGCCGGGTATTGTGGCAGGCACCTGTAGTCAAGGTGCTTGGGAGGCTGAGGCAAGGGGATGGCTTGAGCCCAAGTGTTTGAGGTTGCTGTGAGCTATGATGCTGTGGGTCTACTGAGGGTCACAAACTGAGACTCTGTCTCAAAATCAAAACAAAACAAAACAAAACCCCCCAAATACTTAAATGAACTAATCTTAATTAAAATTCCCAGAAAAACTGAGATTCTATGCAGATAAATGCTACTGTGAGGCTATTAGATGTGCTATTATTTGTTAAGGTATATGTCCCTGTTTGAAGGAGACATCTTTGACAGATGAAGTATTGTCTTAGTCTTAATTCACAGGCTCTTTTCCCGAATGTGTGCCCAGAAGATTTTCTTAGAACTGAAGGGCTAGGAAAGAAGAGGAAGGAGTTGAGAGAGAATGAATGAAACCATAATTACTTGGTAGATGTTGGCTGGTTTTCACCTAAATCTTCAATCTTGGAGAACACCCCCCTGGCAAGGGAATCCACGGTTTAGGCACTGCGCACTCATTGGCCTGGCCAATGTCCTCTTCCTGTGCTCCCACGTGATACATGAAATTACAGACGTCTCACAGCATTTTGCCTTTGGTAAACCGCAAATGTGTCCTTGACTTTGAAGGCCCCAGTTCACGTCTGGCCTTATCTCTCCTTTCTGCTAGGGGATTCCCATCGAAATATTATCATGTGGCTGGACCACCGAGCTGTCAGTCAGGTCCGCAGGATAAATGCAACCCAGCATGGCGTCCTGCGCTACATTGGGGGTGTGATGTCAGTGGAAATGCAGGCCCCGAAGTTGCTGTGGCTGAAAGAGGTGAGTGCATGGGATTGATCGCAGAGAGGATGCTGACGGTCCTAGAGGGTTCCTTATATCATGAATCTGCATGTGCCAAGCAGCCTGCTGAAGTCCGTCTCCCTTCACAGAGTCTGCAACTCTAGGAAGAAGGTTGATCCTGTTTTATTGGTAGGGTTGCAGTTAGGTCACACCCATTTCTGTGTGCTGAATTCATGCCAGGCCCTGTGATACGTATTTTATCTATTTGAATGTTAACAATGATCCTATGAAGTAGGGATTTTTGTTTGTTTGTTTAAGGGTCTCTATTTTGTTGACAAGTAAACTAAAGCTCAGAGAGTAAACTAACTCACCCCAAGCGACACAGTAAGTACTTGACCAAGTCAGGATTTGAACCTAAGACTGGCTAACTCTAAAATCAATTCTGTTAATATCCAGTACTCTACTGAAGTTCAGAGAGGTTAACTACTATTCCAACTGGGAAGCAGCAGAGCTGGGATTTAAATCCACATCTTCTGCCCTTACCTTCCTTTCGTATATACCCTCAGCCCCACATTATTCCTCTTTGGCCTGGTTGGCGTCCGTTTCTCGTCTCACCTGCCCTGAGTTTCCAGGTCCTTGAATGATGTGGCCGTCTCCGGTCAAACCACTTGCAGGTGGTTCCCATTTCCAGATGTTAGGACGCCTTTATGAAGTGTGGAGAACGGTGATGTCAACTTCATGGTTCCCATTAGACATGGATGTGTGAGGAAGTTCAGGTCCTTTGGGAACCTCAGGGACTTGAAAACCCGTCGGTGGTCTGGTGAATAGAGAATCCATCTGATGAGCAAGCTGCTGTGATTCCCTCTCTGGCTGTGAGGTTTCAGGTGGGCTCAGCCTTCTGTTGCTCAAATCGTGTGTGCAGATGAGGGAGCTTACAGGTACCAAGAAGGTGCCCCAGGATTGCCACCATGTGGGGCAGGAGAGGGGTGAGAAGAAAGGGCTTCTGCGTCAAGCAGGCTTGCCTAGCTGACTGTTTTCTACATTCAGCTGTTTTGTAAGTTTTGACCTGCAGAAGGGCTTCCGTGGTTGCTAAGAGTTTGAAAACACAAAGTTTCTTAGGAGTTTTCAAGCATCTTCTGACTCTGTCAGTCATTGTGTGCTTTGGGAAAAGCCCTCATCTCAGGCCTCACTTTTTCCATTCACAGAGAGTTGGATTAGGTCATTCTAAAAACCTGACTTCAACTCACACAGAGACAAATCAGAATACAGAACTGCTTTGCCCTGCGTCCACACTCTGCTTTGTGTTGTATTCCCAGCCACTGATTTCATCCTATCAAACTCTGCCAGGTAGACAGCACGGGAAACTGAGGCTGAGGGAGGAGTATCTGGCTTTCTCAAAGAGATTGCAGGGCCAGAATTTAAAACAATGTCTGCTGGGTCTAAATCCCAGCTTATTCCATCGCATTACTATTACAAAATATTGCATCGGGTGCAGTGGCTCATGCTTGTAATCCTAGCACTCTAGGAACCCGAGGCAGGTGGATTACCTGAGCTCAGGAGTTGTGAGCAAGAATGAGACCCCTGTCTCTACTAAAAATAGGAAAACTGTCCATGCATTGTGGTAAGCACCTGTAGTCCCTGCTACTCAGGAGGCTGAGGCAAGAGGACTGCGTTAGCTCAAGAGTTTGAGGTTGCTGTGAACTGTGACACCACGGTACTCTACCCCAGGGTGACTGAGGGAGACTCTGTCTCACAAATAAATACATAAATAAAAATAAAATAAAATAAAATAAATAAAATTCTTCCATGAAGCAGGCAACTTGGGGAACGAGGGCAGTGGTGGTGTTTAGGCCAGGCTAAACTTAATTGTAAGAAAAGAAGTATGTTGGACATATTTCCATTTTCGTGTCAACATAGGAAAGAAAACAAGAAAACAGAGTTGTACTAAGTGAGGTGTATTGGGCAGAGGGTCATCAGTTCCTCAGTAGGGTCTTTATTTTAGTACCTACAACGCCAGAGAGTAAAGTAACTCACCCAAAGGGACACAGTAAGTACTTGACTAAGTCAGGATTTGAACCTAAGACCGGCTAACTCCAAAATCAATTCTGTTAATATCTACTGAAGTTCAGAGAGGTTAATTACCATTCCAACTGGGAAGCAGCAGAGCTGGGAATTAAATCCAGGTATTCTGACCAGAGCCTTCCTTTCCAATGTACTTTTAGCCCCAAATTATTCCTCTTTGGCCTTGTTGACATTTTAGGGTTTCACCCGCACTTGAGTTTCCAAGTCTTTGAATGACATGGCTGTCTTCAATCATAAACCAGCATCTTTCGGGTCCAGTGCAATCCTAGCACTCTCAGAGGCCAAGGCAGGTGGATTGCCTGAGCTCAGGAGTTCGGGACCAGTCTGAGCCAGAGTGGGACCCTGTCCAGCTGCATGTCCCGGGAGACCTAAGCGTACGTCTGGCAGGGCCCTCTCAGGAAGCTTGCTATCTTGCACTTGATCAAACCACACAAAGTAAAGCCCATAGGAAACAATTAAGTTATAGATTACGCAGCAGTGGTTGTGACCTTCTAATAGCATCTTCTATTAATTTATTTTTTAAAAAATCAATTCCCTTTCAGAATTTTCTAAGTTTCTAAACATTGGCTTACTATGTATTCAACTACGTGCAGGTTAAGCCTCAAACCCATTTGAGTTTCTTCTGGGAGTAACCACACAGGAGGATTCCTGCTAAGAATCCCTTTGGTTTTAGCATGATTGCAAATTCAAAATGAGAATGACTTTTAAAATCAGTTTTCACATCTTCTTACTCCTTCCAACCTGGCCATGATGGCTGTGGTGCTTCTTAATTTTCATTTGTAAATGAATCACCTGGAGATCTTAAGCTGCAGGTTCTGATTCAGTAGCTGTGGGGTAAGGAACTGAGAATCTAGGAATTTGCATTTCCGACCATTTGCCAGGTGCTGCTGCTGCTGCTGGCCTGGAGACTTGTTGAATCACTTTTAATTCCAAAGAATTAAAAGTTCTTGCACTTGACAGGCTCCCACTTATGGAGAATAAGGACAGGGCACCTTCCTTTTAATGCTGCAGCAGAAGCTGCTCAAGTGCATGTTCAAAGTGAAAGCAGGAGGTTTTGTGTTCTAAGTTCTTCAAACTGTCATTTATTTACTTTCTGTTCATTCCTTAATTGTGAAGTCTGAACAGAGTTCTGGGAACCTGGACAATAGGGGCTCCACCTTACCCTGGAGCAGCACAGCATTGCCTGGGGACAGAGGTAGGAGAGCGGAGGAACCGGCTGGTGGAGGGAGACAGGTTTCAAAACAGAGTCAGCAGAAGATGCGCTAAGCGTTGTGCTGTAGGAATACTGTTGGAGAAAAGCAGTAGCTTGCCAGGGGTAGTTTGACATGAGCCTCAAGATAGGAGTGGAGTTTTTGTGTAGCAGAGAAGATAGGACACGTATTCTAGAAGTTGCGTGAAATCTTACAAACTTACCTCTGAATGCAAACTTAACTCTGGGCCGTTTGTGGGATGGCCCGGAGATGGTCTGTGATGTCACTGGCTCTCACTCCACCTCTCTGGTGTGTTTTTCACCTCCTGGCACACTCTCCCCCAGTCTCCCCCACTCTCAGGGATAAACTCAGAGTCTTGGCTGGGGAGGCCTCACCCCTCAGCCGAATGTGGTCTGCTACCTGTTAGTGGATGGCTTAGGAGCTAAGAATGGCCTTTATATTTTCAAGTGGTTGAAAAAGAATCAAAAGAAGAATTGGCCAGGCACTGTGGCTCATGCCTGTAATCCTAGAACTCTGGGAGGCTGAGGCAGGTGGATCCCTTGAGCTCAGCTGTTCTAGACCAGCCTGAGCAAGACCCCATCTCTACTAAAAATAGAAATCTAGCAGAGTATAGTGGTGGGTACCTATAGTCCCAGCTACTTGGGAGGCTGAGGCAAGAGGATTGCTCAAGTCTAAGAGTTTGAGATTGCTGTGAGGTTTGATGCCGTGGCACTCTGTGTCTAAAAAAATAATGAAAAAGTGAAGAATACCTTGTGACTTGTGAAAATGATATGAAATTAAAGTTTCAGGGCTTATAAATAATGTTTCATTGGACTACAACCACACTGATTGTTTTGCATATTGTATATGGATGTTTTTGCATTACACAGAGCTGAGTAGTTCAGACAAAGACTCTGTCCTCAGAGCAGAACATGTATGCATCTAGACTTGTATAGAAGAAGTTTGTTGACTCCTGGTCTTGACAGCGCCACACCTTCTGCACAGAATAGTCTTCCCTCTGCTCACCCACCACCTATTCTTCCTGATCATTTAGTCTCAATGTTATTGTCGCTTTTTAAAAAGCGCCTTTCCCGAGGCTGGAATGAGCAGGAAGGCTCTTGTCACTGCCCTCTTCATTCAGCTTCATTGTATCTTTCATAAATTGTAATGATCTGTCAGTTTGTAAGGCCATTTATATAATGCTTTCCTCCGTCAGCCACTGTAATTTAAAGGAGAAGGGCAGTCATCTCCATTTTGCTCATCGCTGTACTCCTATCCCTAATCAAATGGCTGATGTATAATAGTGCTAAATACGTATTTTTTGAATAATTTGAATGACCCAATAACAGGTTGTCACAGTACTCCAGGTGGGAACTAATGAGACCTAAATTAGGCACTGTGGTATGCAGAGGAGACAGGTTCCAGAGATCTTTAGAGGATAATTAATGCCAACGGGACACTGGGGTGGATTGGCAATGAGGGGTGAGTCAGCGCTGACCACTCACTTCAGCCTGCTGTCATTCACGTTGTCCTTGTCCTTAGCCTAGAATCAGATGTCAGAGTCTGGGCAGAGTTTGGAGGTCTGTCTTCTGTCTGAAGCCAGAAGAGCTATACCAGGACCACTGTTGGTCAAAGTCTCTTGGGCCCTAGTCCTGCGATATGGAATTCTAATCACGTCCTTTCCATTTACGGTTTGTGTGTTTCAGGTTGACGTATATCTCCTTAATAAGAATTGTCAGATAAAAGGGAAAATGCCATTTGAATTTTTCATAACCCCCAGTGGTCTGGCTTTTCCATTTGGTCTCAATGATTCTGATGCTCATTCTTAATGAAGGCCACATGTAAATTAAGTTCTGTCAGGCTAGAGCAGCTGGAGGCTCCTATCTTTATAAACATGAAACATTATAGGGTAACAAGGTGCAGACGGAGGAAGGTCGAGAACGTTAACCGGCTGATGCTGATCCTGACAACTCAGTGTCAATGGAAAGTAATTAACGTGGCTTGGAGGTGCAATGTGGAGATATTCCAACTGGTTTGTTTTGAATTTTTAAACTTTTTAAAATTTCAGATTAATATGAGGGTACAATTAGGTTACATTGCTTGTATTTGCTTCGTGAAGTCCAAGTTGTAGTTGAGCTGTCCACCCAGGAGTCTTCTAACTCATTTCCTTTTTAGCCATTGTCAGAAGGGCAGAAAGCGAATCACTTTGTAAGTTTGAGATTTTCGTTGTTCACTCCAAAGTCCTGGAACCAACTGACTGAGGATCAATGTCAGAGGATTCTTGCAATGCGCTGAGGAAATACGTCCATCCCTCCCATCCGCCTTGTCCGTACCCCTCTGCTTCTGTTCGCCTGGCAACAGACAGGGAAAGTGAGTGAATACTCTCCCATTAGTTCTGTTGGACCTGTCCTGGTATATGTGGACTTTTTGGAGGAACCTGGGAGTTTGGATGCTGAGAGAGGTGGTTGGTAACTTCCGGCCAGCTGAGCAGAGGGTCAGTTGAGTTCTTTGCAATAGGAACTGTTGGGGAAAAAACCCCGCTGAGTTCAGTAAAGACTGTTCTTTTAGTCCTTTTGTTACATAAGAAGCTTACCCCCCTTTATTTATTTATTTACTTAGTTTGTTAGTTATTTTCGTTTTTGTAGATATAAGGTGTTGCTATGTTGCCAAGCTGGCTTCAAACTCCTGTGCTCAAGCAGCCCTCCTGCCTCGGCCTCTGAAAGTGAAGTCATGAGTAACTACACCCAACCCCCCCCGCCCCCCACTTATTTTTAATGCTTTTTCTGGCCCTATCTGTTCATTCTTTTTTAATAATATAATGATATCTTTTCTCTGTTTAAGGCTTTTTTTAGGCCTGGAACTTTATGAGAGATAAGTACTATAAGTTTCCTTCTTTGAAATGTCTCTATTTTTTTAAATGTCATTATGATGGCAACTATGGCTTAAAATTTTTTTTTTTAATTTAATTTTTTTTTTTTATTATAGATAAAAATATGCACCATAGATGTGACCCGACCCATTACCCTCCCTCCACCCAAACCTCCCCCTCCCTTCCCCTTCCTTGGTCCTTTCCCCATAGTCTTGTGGTATAGTTGGGTTATAGCCTTCATGTAAAAGCTATAGTTTAGCTTCATAGTAGGGCTGAGTACATTGGATACTTTTTCTTCCATTCCTGAGATACTCTGCTAAGAAGAATATGTTCCAGCTCCATCCATGTAAACATGAAAGAGGTAAAGTCTCCATCTTTCTTTAAGGCTGCATAGT
>CAUYPK010116371.1:0-12554 GCA_963574355.1 Loris lydekkerianus | reverse complement strand
CCCTTCTGTAATAACCTCTTGAATATCTGGCCATTTCTTATGGATTTTTAAAACATCATTAATAAGATTCCAGTAAGAGAAGGCTTGAACTGGAATTTTCTCAGGGCCAAATGATTTATAATAATCCTTAAAATAATCTCCTACTCTAGTCCATTGTCTTTTATCAATAGTTCCTTCAAGGGAGAACCATGGGCATATATCTTCAACAAATTCAAAAAATCTCTTAAGATCCTTTTTCTAAACCCGAATTCCTCGTGTCTTGAGGGACTCCTTAAGCCCCTGTAAGAATAAATCGTGTTTATTCAATGCTTGTCCCATGATTGCGTTGCTTTGCTTACCCAGATCGACTCACAGACGGGTGACTGTGGCAATCACAATGCGGATCTGTATCACTTCTTCATTAAAGTGGTGATCATGGTACGGATCTTTCTCGCTCTTCCCTTCAAGCAGCGATCCAAGGTGCCGGCCAGCCTTTCCGAAGCAACACTCCCTCGGACTCCACACCCCAATGGCCCCACGTCTGGGCGCCAGTTGCCCCGGCCCGCGGGGCTAGTTCAGCAGGGACCTAGGATATGGAGCTGAGATAGTGAAAAAAGGGAACAAGAGGCACAAAGAATGGGGAGCAAGACAAGATTCTGATCAAACTCCCCAAAACTTTATTTTTTGACAGCTATATAAACACAAGCGGAGGGGAGAGGTGTGCTCAAAGGTATGAGAGGGTAGGGAATTCCCGGATCAGGTGTGGTAATCCAATGGTCAGGATGTTTTTCTTGCCTGTCTGGTTGTAATTGATTTATTGTAGTATTTTTTCCGGAGAAAACTTTTTTTAAGATTTGGCTCCCGGCAGTGTAGATTTAAGCTAAGGACATGATAATTAGTCTTAAGGCTGTTCTAGGTCATCTTCAAAACTCTATTGCACCTGTTGCTAGGCTAGAGCGTCCTCTACATCTTTTTGCAGTTGGTATGCTAAGTTTTGATTGGCAGACTGGTAGGGTGGTCCCTCTTCCTCAGGTGTGAGTAGTCACTTGGGCTCCCAAGATGGCAGCCTGAGAGAGCTGTTCCTAGCTACCTAGCACTTGGGTCTTAGCACTGTGCAATGGTTAAAAAGGTCGCAGAATTGAGGCAAATGCTTTGGCTGGGTAAAACCCCAGTGGTGATTCAACCTCAAGTCTATTGCTCTCAGAGGTGATACTGCAGCTCTACTTTTGCTGTACGTAGACTAATTTTTTTTTTTTTTTTTGACGGAAGGGAACTGCATAAGCATTTCTTTAATTGAGGACAATCGGTAGAAAGATTCTAGTTTATCTAGGAGAACACCTGATGGAAAACTGCTTTGTTTACTTGTTTTCTTTAGGGAAGGATGCAGATCCAAGCAGGAGGAACAACACATTTACTCCTTGCCACCTGCAGTACATGGCAGCTCCATGTTTGATTTTCCCACTCATGCCTGGCTGGGCCCTTCCTCTGTCTTCCATTCCTTTTGTTGATGGTTTACTAGGTGCTGTGAAGTCTGCTCTTTAATGCACTTGGTCCTTTGTTCTTTTGCCACAGTGTGAAGCCATCTACTGTTATTTGCCTTTTGCTCTTGGCTACCTCTAAATAGCCATATGTAAAAGAAAGAGGAAAACTGCATCTTTTCCATCAGCTCATCATTCAAAAACTGTATCTTTAATGTTACAAGAAAAGTAAATCCCTCTTTGAGTCATTACAGAGTGGAATGGAAACAGCACGCTCTGAAAAGACATCATCTGAAAAACTGACACGTGATTATTTTAATGTAAATACTATCTTTATATTTTAGAGTTTTGGTAAGGCTTTCAATTATTGGAACAAATTAACATGCCACTTTCTTGCTTCAAAAACATTCACTCTTTGGTTTATTTAAATGTCACTCGTTCTGGACTGTTCGTAGTTGTTCTAAGTAGGAAAATCCGACTCTGAAAAATATAAATGGATAATACCAAGACAAAAACATATGCATTGTTTTGTGCGTTACAATTATTGCTGATATTCAGGCTTAGTAGGTCCTGACTGTGTTTCTGAGTAAGAAAAGGTAATAAACTTTGACATGAAAACGAATGCTCTGTGCTACTCTCCATTTTCAAAACCTCAGATTCTCTTTTTGGATGAGTATTCAACAACAGCTTTATCTTTTCAATTAGTGACACCATGTTAACTCACAGGAGCTCTGAGAAACAAAACTGGCGCAAATGTCCTTCAGTTGACTCTATACACTATCTTGATGTTTAAAAAGTTAAAGACATGTGCAACAGCGCAGGGCAAGGGTGGCGCTTATTTTATCTGTGGTTTACTGCGTGGCCAGGGCCGTCATTTTCCCATAGTATCTTCATTTATTATGCTAATTGACTTTCCAAGTGCAAACAGGAGGGTGTCTGACCTGCGAAATAGTCTCAGTTGGAGGGTTTTAAAAGCAAACCTGTTTTGTGCTCGAATAAAACCAAAAATCAATGTGGTTCTTTTCAAAGACAAGAGGGTCAGTACCCTGGTTGTTTTTGTTCCCGTCCAGTTATGTAACCGTGGGGACTTGTTTCTTGGCTTTCAGGATTTGTAGGAAACACATTAAAGCTAAACAATAGGCGGAGTCCCAGGAGCACCCCGAGATCTGTGACTCCCAGGTTTGGGAGCCTCCAATTAGTTCCATTGCAAGCGCTGCCGCTGTGTGCGAGTGTGTGTTTAGTTAGCTGGCACGCAGCACTTCCCAGGGTTGTGTTTCCTCTTTCCTGAGATTTGGCAAAGGGTAAAGGGTCGGAGTCACATGGATACAAAGCATTTGATAAATGTCCAACTCACCGCTGTGGCTGCCGGAGCCGCCTCCCCTCCAGCCCCGGCCGCGTGAGGCCAGAGCAGCGGGGCCGAGCAGGAGCTCCCGTCCCGGGAGTTTCCTCTGTAGAGCCCAGAGGAGCCCGCGCTCCTCGCGCCCCCCGGCGCCCCCCGGCGCCCCCAGAGCCGCCCGCGCCGGGGTTCCAGCCCCAGACCCCTCCTCTCCCCCCGCCCCAGACCCTCCTCAGCATGTAAAGTCGCCTGTCCCTCCTCGGACTTTGCCGAGGCGGCAACTTTCTTTTCCGGCCGCCCGGGCGGGCCGCAGAGGACGCGCGGGCAGCGCGCAGCACCGCCGGCCACCATGGGCGACGAGAGCGCCAAGGACCTGGAGAAGCAGCTCCGGCTGCGCGTGTGCGTGCTCAGCGAGCTGCAGAAGACCGAGAGGGACTACGTGGGCACGCTGGAGTTCCTGGTGTCGGTGAGGGGGCCCGGCGCGGCCGTGGGAGCGCGCGGGGAGCGGGGGACCCCTCCGGCTTCTCGGCCACCTGAGTCCGCGCGCGGCCGTGGGAGCGCGCGGGGACCCGGGGACCCGTCCGGCCTCTCGGCCACCTGAGTCCGCGCGCGGCGACCACAGCGGGGCTCTGCTGAAGCCCAGACACTCCCCGAGTTGGCCGGGCCTTGGAGAGCTCCGGGTCTCAAAAGTTAGCTCGACAGGGAGAGCGCGCCTGTGCGCGGAATCCCGGCTGCCACATTTCCCCTCACTTTTCCTTATGTCCCTCCCCGGTCGGCTTAATTGCGTTGTGTCATTTTTTCTAGTCTCTACTCCCCTAAAAATTTTATGTTAAAGCTTTGGCTTGATGATTAAGGGACCACTCTGCTACATTCAGGTACACTTAGTAGAAAAAAAAAAAAAAAACCTTTGAAGGTGGAGCTTGTGTTCATACTCAGACAACATGGCCATGAGGTCCCTTTGGTTATAATAATCTTTGAATTGTAGGATTATGGTGGGGGGTAAGAAAAAGCGGCGGGGTTGTGATCCCAGCCGCTGGTGGATATTAAAGCCACATGTGGCGCTCGCCCTGTCCAGGTCCTACAGTCTCCTCCCCCGGTTTAAATCTGCCCTCTGCTCAGCTCCTGGCCCCCTTTTCATACTGAGCCCGTGAAAATGGTGTAATAAAATTCGCATCTAGCAAGTTGGGGATTTCGTGGAATTGGACAGGAACTTTCTGAGTTTCTGCGTGACTCCCTGGAGTCTGTTTTGAGAATGTTTTCATTCATTTGAGGGTGGGAGGGGCGAAGCTGAATGAAAGTAACTTCTGAGACATCGCTCAAAAGCTGATTTTTTCCTGTTCTCTGTTGAAAAGACAAAGAATTGGAGCGTTGGCCTCTTTCCACCCAGATCTCTGGGAGCATCATTCAAAGTTTTTGCCATCTCACTCAAATCCTCCAACCTGCCAACAACAGTCCTGTGCCCCCGTCTGAAGGAAAATATTGCAAATGCCAAAATTCTGCTCAGCATTCTGAAATCTGTACACTTTTCAGCTTATCAGCATGATAGAGGAAATTTACTTCTTGGCTGTGGTGAGAGGCAAGAGCATTGCCTCAAGTAATGGAAAGAGCACAGGTTGGCAGAATGAATATTCTTGATCCTCCAGCGGCGACGTTCTTTGGAAACGTAAGGATATTTGGAATATCCCGGTAATTGGTGATAGAAGGAATCATTGTACACTTCTTTGCAGCAATGATTGTCAAAAAAGCATGCTTTCAAGAGTCGACTTTTCATAGCTTTACATTTGGCTTTCTTCAAACTTTTATGGTAACAGAGTCCTTTGACTTTTGAAGATTGAGTCATTTCTTATGGATTTACTCTTTTTCTGAAGTTGTGTGAGAAAAGTATTGTGAAGAATGCTAATTTGCAGACATAGCTAACCTAAAGTACCTTAAAATACCAATTTGCTGATCTGAATTTAAAATATCAGTTATTCCTCTCATCCTAACACTTGATTATTACAGTAGAAAACTTACTACTATATAGAGCTAGGTAAGAAAGTATGAGAGGAAGTATAAAATAAATTACATTTTCCTTCTTTACAAGTAGAACATCTTATGATCTGACTGTTTTTATCTCATTCAAAAATTATGATCTCTTCCACTTTTCTTTGTCCATCATTTGTGCTTGTATTTGTTTATACACACAATTGCACCAATTCACCTGAATATCATCCTAAACAAAAGTTTACCCTGGCTTTTTTTGGTCATTTTGCTATTCAAAGCCTAAGATCTACATATTTATAACACATTATTAGATTTTTCTTTTGGGGGGTGTTATTTATAGTGACAGTTAATTCCCGTGTAGTTTTCTCAGTCCCCTGAAGTTGATGTAGTCAATCTAGTTTTAAGATTGTGGTTATTGCGCTGGCCACATTCACTGAGGCAGGTGGGTTTGAACCCGGCCCGGGGCCTGCTATACAACAATGACAACTGCAACCAAAAAGTAGCTGGGCATTGTGGTGGGTGCCTGTAGTACCAGCTACTTGGGAGGCTGAGGCAAGAGAATCACTTAAGCCCAAGAGTTTGAGATTGTTGTGAGCTGTGACTGCATGGCTGTACCAAGGGTGACATAGTGAGATTCTGTCTAAAAAAAAAAAAAAGATTAAACTGTGCTAATATGTACCAACAACTTTTAAGATATTCAAACTTTTTAGCCTGGTAATTCCTCTTCTAGGAACGTATCCTAAGGAAATGATCAGAAGTGGAGACAAATAAAAGTTTTTGAGTTTTTTTGTAACAAATCTTTTTTAAAATACTATGGCTATTTTTTATAAAAGGGTTTTTTTCTTTTTTTTTTTTTTTTATAAATAGCCATAGTATTAAAAAAGGTGAGTGGTGGATTTGTTGCAAAAAATTGATAGATTATTCCTAAGTCAAATTTAAATGTTATATTAGTCATTAGTCATTTCTGTCACTGCTGTAAGCCATTAATGTGGGCGAAGGATAACTCTTACCTTTATTAGGAAGAGGAAGAAGAAGTAGAAAATATATTTTTACTTCTACCAATATATTATTGCTTCCAGGCTCCACAAATAAGCAAACAGGATGTTATTTCCTTTCATTAAAAGAACCTATGACTGGAGGGGAAATTTTTTTTTTTTTTTTGAGGCAGTCTCATTTTGTTGTCCTCGGTAGAGTGCTGTGCCGTCATAGCTCACAGCAACCTCAAACTCTTGGGCTCAACCGTTTCTCTTGCCTCAGCCTCCCAAGTAGCAGGACTGATGTGCGACTATTTTTAGAGATGGGGTCTTGCTCCGGCTCCAGCTGGTGTTGAACCTGTGAGCTCAGGCAGTGTACTCGCCCGGCCTCCTACGTGCTAGGATTAGAGGCATGAGCCACCACGCCAGACCTAGGGAAAATTTCCTTAGTGAGATCTTTTGTACTTCTCAGTCCCCTCTGTCCTCCATTGGCCTTTAAAGGAGAGAGCACCTCCCAGACCGTCCATGAGCGTTGCCTTTTTTTTCTCTACACACCATAGCACCATACATCCTCTTTCTAGTTGCAAGTGAGGCACACACTGTTTGCATGAACACAATTCTTTGCTGTAAGCTGGCTGCCCTCATTGAGAGTGGCTTGCTCTTCCCATGGTGGGCAGTACTTTCTCAGGAGTCTGCTTTTGTGCTTCCTGGGGCCTTTTTTCTGTATTTGGTGGATTTCTATTGGGCTTTCAAGGCTCAGTTATCTCCCTCTTTCCAGGTACTTCATGTGTTGTAACCACCCTACCCCATATTTACTTCTTCCACAGTACCCCAAACAGTTAATGCATGTATTTGTTTACGGTGATCTCATTCTACTAGACCATCAGTAAGCTCCTTGAGAACAGAGGCACATCTTGTTTGTCTGTGTTTCCTACAGTTTAGTGCAGTGCTGTGGCCTTCTGGATAAATTTAACTCAGTAAACACTCATTGAATCAATGAATGAATGAATGAGCAAATTGACCCATCCTCTGTCTGTCCTTCCATCCCATTTTTAAGGACACATCATTAAAATTTTGTTTTTCTTCCATTTAATCTGAACAGATAGTAGGTGTTTCTGAAGTTTTTCTCAGGCACATATAAATTTATGCCACAAAAGTTTCAAATTCGATATGTAGCACCTGTCTTTAAACAGAAGCATGATTTCACTCGGGGGCTAAGGTATTAAAGTCTTTATAACACACTATTATTTCATCCCATGGATTCTAAATTTTTGTTTGAGATCATGGGTAGCTTATACCATGTAGATTAATTATTTCTAGGTCATAGATAAAATGGTAAAGAGTGAACTAATTTGCTTGAATTTATGTTCGTATTTCGCTTGGGAAGTGAAATTTTGTGACTTAATAAAAATACTTTAAAATATTCTTTATAGGCTCGGCGCCTGTGGCTCAAGCAGTATCTTCAGACACATTCCTGAACTTTTCAAACCCCTTTTCTTTACCTGTACAATGGGAAAAAATAGCATTTCTCCAGGTTCCTGCGTTGGTCCTTAATCCAATGTCTGCCTCATAGGACGGCCCCATACTAGTTACTGATATTTCCACTGATGCTGCCATTGCTATAGAGAGCCATACGTATAAGTTAGCTATTAATTCTTTTCTGTTATATTCTCCTTTACCCTTTTCCCATGTCTTGACTATATTCTTTGCTTCTTCCTTTTGCATTTCCCATCTGTCAGTATAGCCCTTTTCTTGGTATTCTTATAAATGCTCAAGTTAGTTGACTTTAAGACAGTGAGAAAATTTCCTATTCCATGTGTAGTTAGTATGGTGTCGTGCAGATTACACTAAACGGTTGCATATTCACCATCGGATTTGGCTTAACATATGTATATTTCTTTGCTCTTTCAAATGGTGCTCCCTGGAGCTCCAGAGGCCCTTGCTTAGGGTTGGGGGAAGTTGAATTTTATGGCTTTGTGCTTTCCACCAAGTCTTCTCCCAAGCATGGGCCCACATTCCTCTGATTTGTACTTTTGCAAAAGCAGCTAGAAAACCACTTACCTAGTTGGTAAATTCCCAGAGAACAGGACTGCGCTTGACTTCCTAAGTAGGCTTTTCTTGGCCTAAACATGGTGCTTTGTAAATAGCAGGTGCTCAAGAACAAACAAACAGGCAAACAAAGCAAAAGCAAACAAAGCAGACTGAATGAATCTAAAAGCAACCTCCTTCAGGCATGACCTGACTCTTCCGGGCAAAGATGAATTGATTCAACACATTATGCTGCATGTGTTATGGCCTGGGTTGTGTGCTCCTGCAAGATTCATGTCTTGAAGCTCTAACTCCCAGTATTCCAGAATAGGACTGTATTACAGAGAGGCTTCTAAAGGGGTGATTAAGTTAAAATGAGGTCCTTAGGGTGGACCTTCTTCAGTCTGACTGGTGTCCTTAAGGGGAGATTTGGACACGTTTTAGCTGGGACATGTGTGCACCGAGGAAAGACTGTGGGAGGACACAGGGAGAAGGCGGCCTTCTGCAAGCCAAGCATGGAGACCTCAGGAGAAACCAAACTATTGACGTTTTGATTTTACACTTCCAGCTCTCAGAAGGATGCGAATTTCTGTTGGCATAAAATAAATTTCTGTGGTGTTTTGTCATGGAGGTCTGAGCAGCTAGACAAAGGCAGCTGTTGGGTGCTGGAGACGTGAAGAGAAGTAAGGCTTGGCCTTAACCTATACTGGGCTCGTAGTTTAATGGAGGAAAGAGAAAAGTACAGATGATCATAACACTATGGGATGGGTGTGGCCATAGAGCCATAAGCAGAGTGGCCTGGAGGCTTGAAGGGACTCTCTCAGTTGAGGGAAGTTATGGGAAGAGGCGAGGACAGAACTGGCTCCTGAAGGATGAGGAGGAAGGTGCCTGACTGGCCGGAGATAGATCCGTCCCCAGAGAATAGTGTGGGCAGAGCCCGAAGAGGGGGGCTGAAACAGTCTTGTAATTGTGTCTTATTATAATACAGTGATATTAATATAAAATAGTAGCTATTGAGAATAGATTCGTTTCTTAGCAAAGGGATTCTGTTGACGGGATTGTGGAAAAAATACTGGAGTCTGGTTACCCATTAGGAGGCTGTCACTGCATCAGGCCCAGGAAGAAATACAGATGTCTGATTTAAGGTAGAAACAATGGGGAGGATAAAAAACAAGAAGTCCGAACTGAGCCAGGAAAAACCAAACACGGGCAACTGTGAGGCATTTCTTGGTTAGAACCTTTAGTATTTTGTGTGATTCACTCAGAAGTGGCGGTTTAAATATAGTGGAAAATACAGGATGGTGAGAAGAAAATGAATTTGGTTTTGAACATGTTGAACTAAACCCTAAATTCTGGTTTATTTTTTATTTTTTTTATTTTTTTAGACAGAGTCTCACTCTGTGGCTCAGGCTAGTGTGCTGTGGTGTCATAGTTCACAGCAACCTCAAACTTCTGGGCTCAAGCTATTTTCCTGCCTCAGCTTCATGAGGAATAGCTGGTTCTACAGGTGCCTGCAATGATGCCTGGCTAGTTTTTCTACTTTTTGTAGAGAAGGGGTCTCTCTCTTGCTTATTAGTCAGGCTAGTCTGGAACTCCTGAGCTCAGTGGATCCTCCTGCCTTCAGCCTCCCAGAGTGCTAGGATTACAGGTGTGAGCACTTGACCTTCTGCTGTGATTTGTAAAGAAAGGAAGGTGGAAGTTAAGAAAGAACTGGAATGACACTTCAAGACTGAGTAATTAACTGATCGTATATACATGTTGCAGCTATCAGGTGGATGCCATGACACAAGGGGAACAATGATAGGAAGAAAACCTACAAGTCAGGGGTAAGATATTGACAAGCCGATATTTCAAGGTTAGAGGAAGAGTGAAGTGTCCTGCAGATGACTTGGAGGCATCAAAGGTTGAAACAGAGAACCAGGAGAGAGTGAGGTCTTGAAAGTTAAGGAAGGATCTGGTCTCCAGAAGAAAGGTCTTTAGAAAGCGTCAGAAGTGGAGAGGTGGGAAGTGTAAAGACTGAAGCGGTCACTGGATTTGGCAATGAGAATGTCATTGGGGTTTTACCTTCAGGAGGATGTGTGAGCAGAAACCGGATTGTAGGAACGAGTTCAGATGTGAGTGGAAGCTGAGAAGAGACAGATGGACAGTTTGGTGGTAAATGCAAGGCGGGAAATAGGTTAGTAATGGAAGGGGATGATTTTTGTCTAGGGATGTTTAAGAGTATAGCCCAGGGGAAGGGGAGAATGAGAAGGGACCTGAAGCAGCTACAACAGGGCATGGCAGAAGGCAGGTGGTGTCTTCAGGGACACCACAGGGAGTGTCCCCATGGCGCCAAGAGGCAAGGTAGGCTTTTGGCAAAATGTACTGAGACATCCTGCCAGGAAACGTGCCCATTGTGAAACGCCATTGCAAACGCTAAGAATGGGCAATTCGATTTGCAATTCTAACGTAAATTAAATCTTGATTTTAGTACCGCTCATATAATTCTAATACATTGAAATTAAAATTGAAATAATTTTAGTAAATGGTAATGAATCTTTTAATAAAGAATAATGAAAATCCATCTCATGAAAATAAATATTATGAATAAGATTTTTAAGGAAATAATGCACACGGAGATGGTGAGGTGACGGGCGTGACAGGGCATGGGTCAGGGTCTGCTGACCTGTCACTGAAACTTACTGTCCCTTTGGGCAATCTACAGTCTACATGGTCTCTTTATTTTGCCTTAGTTTCATATTCGGAAAACACATTTGATGATATCCTACAGAGCTCGCCTAAAGTTCAAATCAGCTTCTGCAAGTAAAGTCTTGGTAGGTGTTAAGTGTTTTCTCCTTATTTCCCTCCCCAAACTTCAAAGTTAGTTCCTTCAACCTGTCTTCATCTCCCTCACAGATCTGAGCCTGGCACTTGCTCGGGTCTGCTTGATAGTCACCACGCTGGACTGTGATCCTGACTCCTCTAAGCATGGAAGCAAAAGGAAGGGTTTAATGGAGAGAGAAAGGTCCCCAGGAGGCCAGAAGGCCTTTGGGAATGCAGGAGGGGGGTTGTCTGGGAGCCCCTGAGGGAGGGACCGCCCTCCTTGGAAGGAACTCACAGGGGAGAGGGATGTACTGAGGTTTCTGCCTGTTGGCTGTTCTTTCTCTCTGAAGTTGAACTCTGGTTTTCTGTCTGGGGTTCTGTTTTATTTTTGCTTGGCTGTTGTAGTTCCTGAAAGTGAGGTGCCCTGAAGAGACTAGTAAACATTTGGAATGTACACTTTCAGGAATAGAAAAGGGAATTGAACTTGTATGTGTGAGGCTGCATCCGTGATGCTCTTTACACAATTATTCTTTAATGCGTTGTGTAGATTTAAAAGTTAAAAGAGAGAAGTAAGCAATTCTAGTTTACTACATCTAATATGACTAGGTTCAAATCTCGGAAATAATGACAATTGTTTTTGAAACCATGATGCACATTGTACAGAACTGTCATTTTACACGTAAGGCATATATCAGTCATTGTACTAAAAAAAATAAACATTGGTTTATCAAAATTTTGGTGTGTGTGTATTTTTTGTCAGTGCAGTGGTATGATCATAGCTCACTGCAACTTTAAATACCCTATGTTAAACCATTCTCCTGCTTCAGCCTCCTGAGTAGCTGGGATTACAGCCATGTGCCACCATACAGCTAATTTTTAAAAATTTGTTTTTGGAGGGATGGGATCTTGCTGTGTTGGTCAGGCTGGTCTCACATCTTGGTGCCACGTGAGTCTCCTCTGCCTCCCAGAGTGCTGGGATTACAGGTGTAAGCCGCCACGCCTGGCCTCAGTACTTGTTTTTTACAGTGTTGTGTTCACTATTCTTTTACTATACACCTGGCATTGTGTCTTCATACCAAATAAAATATTAGTTCTGTGTTTTAAGTACTATTAATTTGGCTTAAAAATAATTGTTTTTAGCCTGGGCAACAGTGAGACCCATTTCTACTTAAAACAAAGAAAAAAAAAACATTAGCTGGGCTTGGTGGCACACACCTAAAATCCTAGCTCCTTAGGAGGCTGAGGAGGAAGAAGGTATACCTTCTCTTCTTTTTTTTAAGACAAAGTCTCTCTCTGCCCTGGATAGAGTGCCTTGTGTCCTAGCTCACAGCAACCACAACTTGCTGGGACTATAGGCCCCTGCCACAATGCACAGCTTGTTTTGCTATTTTTAGTAGAAAGGGGGTCTCGCTTTTGCTTGGGCTGAGCACTTGAGCACTTCGAGCTCAGGTGATCCACACATCTTAGGCTCCAAGAGTGCTAGGATTACAGGGGTGAGCCACTGTGACTGGTTAGGAAGATACATTTTGAGCCCAGCAATTTGAAGTATGACGATATCACCATACTCTAGCCCAGGCAACAGAACAAGGCCCTGTCTAAAAAAGAAATAGTTTTCATTTGCAGTATTTCTTTAAAAATCTTATATATAATACTTACTTTTCATGAGATGGAACTGTTATTCTTTTCTTTTTTTTATTGTTAAATCACAGCTGTGTACATTAGTGCAATTGCCTGTACCCTTTCTAAGATGCACCATAGATGTGGCCCCACCCATTACCCTCCCTCCACCAAAACCTCCCCCCTCCTTTCCCCTTCCTTGGCCCTTTCCCCATAGTCTTGTGCTATAGTTGGGTTATAGCCTTCGTGTGAAAGCTATAATTTAGCTTCATAGTAGGGCTGAGTACATTGGATACTTTTTCTTCCATTCCTGAGATACTTTGCTAAGAAGAATATGTTCCAGCTCCATCCATGTAA
>CAUYPK010116364.1:0-22818 GCA_963574355.1 Loris lydekkerianus | reverse complement strand
TTGGGCCCTGCCATGTGCCTGAGGCCTAGTGCAACTTCCCGAGCCTGACTAGAAGTAGATCCATCGAGCTACTTCCGCGTAGCAACGACTCAGCAAGGCCCGGCCTGAAACTGCCTCTACCTAGATACAGCCAATGTGGTACAATGCCACTGGCCCGACCCTGTCACGCACCTCTTCCCCCGCCTTCTTTCCCTGCCCCTTCTCCACAATAAATAAATAAATAACAAAGTATCAGATGCTCAATGCACCCAGGCCAGCAGTGGGCCGGGCTGTGGGACACAAGGCCTCTTTGGGCTGGAGGAGCTAATTCAGAGCATGGGTTCAGAACAACTTTAAGGGGCAGAAGTGACCCTCTGCTGGGGGGTGTGCTGGGAAGAGTGACAGGTTTTTCTGGCAATATCAGAGGTGTAAATACATGACTGGCTTAAAGCCAATAGCTGACAAAGGCTTTTAGCAAGCCATTGGGAATAAGCTTTGCATCCAGACCAGCAGGACCCTGACAAACGATCTCACCTTCGGACATTTCTCTAAAAAAGGGCCTGTCCTAATGCCCCATCAGCATGTTCCTAAAAGCAGAAAAAATTAGACAGCAGGGTTCGTAAATGTTCCTTGACAAGTAATGTGTACACAGCAGCCCACTCCCTCTCCAATATTTTGCAAATGAATAAAACAGTGTCAATAGTGACTTGGAGCTGAGAAACACCAGAAAGTTCTGTTTGAGCTTCATATCGCACTAACTGAGCAATGTACATCTGGTTTTTCTCAGTTGGCCTCCAAGTTTTAGAGATGACAATGGCAGTTGAGCAGTCCTCCCCTCGCAGTGGGTGCCCCTAAACACCTCTGTTCCACACCCTACCAGGCCCAAAGGCTCCCAGGGTGCCCCCACTACCACTGAGAGCTACTTTGGGACCAATCACTTTTAGTATCCATCACTCTGAAGCTGTTTCCTTGGCTACCACATCACTGGCTATCACAGTTCATGACCTTGAGTCTTTGTTCACATAGACTTAGTCTTTCCCACTGACTCGAGACAGCCCACTGGAGATCATGGACTGGGATTCAGGGACCTTGGATCTCATGGGCTCCAACATCTGACACTCACCTGCTGCTGCATGACCCTGGGTGAGTCTCTTCCCTTCCCTGAGCCTCAGCTTCCTCAGCTGAAAAATGAAGAGGGGATTAGAGGCCCCTAAGGCTCTTCTAGCCATACCTGTCTCCAACTGAGTTCAAGGTTAGGATGAAGTGTGGAAATTCTACTGAACTAAGAGTCACCAAGGAGGTTTTCCTAACCCAAGGACCATGTACAGACACCTGAGTTCACATTGGCAGCACCGGCTGCATGTAAATATTATTATTGCTATTGTTCCTTAGGACTCTGAAAGCTGGGCAAGACCCACATGATGAAAACTGAGTGCCAGGCCTGGCAGACGGTCAGGGAACTTTCCACGGCACGCCCCAGGGAGCACAGGAATTCCACAAGCATACACTGAGAACTCAGCCCAGGTCTGCACCACACCGGGGCCTGGGGGCAGGAGGTAGATGGAGAGGCAAGCACAGCCCCCAGCATACTCACTTGCCTACTGAACAGCTCCGAGGCCACCCTCCCTCCAGCCACCACCTGAGGACACTGAGGAAGAAAAATAAAACCAGCCCTCGCTAGAATGGGGGGGCCGGCTCTGCTCCAGAGGAGCTGCAGTGAGGTGATGTCTGGCTTTTATTCCATATCATAAATAAGTTATTAATCCAGGGCAGACAGCAAGGCATGGCTGTGAGGGGACCAGAGAGGTAAGACTGCAAAATCAGATGCCTGGAGCACTGGAAAACCACCCAGGACCAGGCCCTGGGACTCTGCTCAGACCGACAGTGGCCCAGACAGGATGGGGCCTCTGGGAAGTGAGAGGAACAACTCCAAAGGCCAGTGGGGGCCCAGAGACAGACCTATTGGGGAGCCTGCCTCAGTTTCCTTACTTACTCCCAGAAGCCAGCAATAACAAGAATAAGAAAAGCTCCCTTTTATTCTTCCAGGCCCTGTGGCAGCACTTTAAGTGCATGACTTTTAATCAACAAAACTACCAGGTAGGGACCCCCACGTTACAGATGCAGAAAGCAAGGCTCAGAAAGCCAAATAGCTTGCCAAGGGTCACTATGGAAGTATGTTTGCAGGCTCCTTGTCCTGTGCACAGTCCCTTTGCAATGACATTCTGCCACTCCTCCCTTCAAGAGAAAAAGTCCAAATTCCCATTTTGTGAAAATGTCCTCTGGCCTTATGGCTTGCTTTGACCAAAAGAATGCACAGAAGTGATGTTATGTGATTTCCAAGGCTAGGCCTTAAGAGGTATTCTGGCTTCCCCCTCCTCCCCCTGAAAGCAGCCAGGCCTGTCCACTGGGGACGAGAAGAAACAGAGGGGAGAACAGAGTCCGCTCAGCCCTCAGCCAGCACCATACCAGTCACACAAATGCAGTCACGTGGGCTTACCTAGGAGTAAGCAGGGGAGGGACCACCCAGCCAACCTATATGACATGAAGAAGAACACTTTGTTGTCTTAAGTTCCTCAGTTTTAGGCTGGTCTGTTACAGCAGCGATACTGAGAGTCACTCGGTTTCCCTCCACTGCCCACCTCCCCAGGAAAGCCTGTGTGTGCCACTCACTCCCAGGATTTTCTATTTGCCTGTTACAAACATAAGTTCCCAGAGGGACCCAGTGTTTTCCAGGGAACTGGGTTACCTGAATGGCAAATGCACTCTTGGAAAGGTTGTACACCCTGGAGACAGGGACTCACACATGAAGGGAGTGCTCAGGGCAGAAAAGAGGCAAACAAGCTTCCTCCACACACCCACTGGGCCCACAAGGAGTGGCTGCATGGAGCGCACACAGGGGGATTTGAGGCTCAGGACATCACCACAGTAGGCCTGCAAGTGGAAGGCAAATGGTGATGCATGCCTCCACTGTCACCTCTGGCCTGGGAGCAGATGGATGGTTGGCCACCAGTACCTGGGCTACAGGCACACACCACAACGTCCAGCTAACATTTCTATTTGTAGTAGAAACAGGGTCTCACTCTTGCTCTGGCTGATCTCAAACTCCTGAGTTCAAGCAATCCACCTGCCTCGGCCTCCCAGAGTGTTATGATTATAGGCATGAGCCACCACACCTGGCCAAGGCACCATCTTAAGAGAAAGGACAGCAGTCTGCAGAGCCAGAGCTGCCAAGGAGGCTAGAAAGGCAGGCCAGCCGGGCAGAAGACCTGCACCACAAGGGGCCAGGCACAAGGCTCTGGCTCTGGCCCCTCCCAGGGTCTCCTGGCCCAGATATGTCAGAAGACAGGCCAGCTGGAGTCTGAGTAGCCCACACACAGTAGAGGCTCCAGGCCTCCATAATCCACATCCCCAAGGCAGACGTGGAATGTGGGGCAGACCCAGGGGCTTCCCAGGTGGCTGCCAAGATAGCCCATTCACTCACCCAGCCAGCAAAGAACACCCCACGGAGCAAGGACAGGTGTTTGGCACAGATAACAAATGAACCAGGGGCATATCTGCCCCTACAGCAGCATCACAGCTGGAAAGATTGTTGTCTTTCCCAAATACTGATGTGACTCTTGCTTACAAACCTTCCATGCCCCCCCCTCCCATGGCCCCAGGGGCAAGTCCAAGCTCCATACTGAGGCAGACATTTTCCAATTACATTTTCGCTGTTTGCCCTCTCCTGTGGAGACCTGAGAAGACTCACCCTTTCCCAATCCTGCAGAGACACAGGACTTCCTCCCCAGCAGAATGCCTACAATTACTACTCTGGGGCTTCACAAATGCCTGTTGATCCTGGCTGGGTAGGGTGGTTCACACCGTAATCCTAGCACTCTGGGAGGCTGAGGATTGCTTCAGGGAGGATTACTTGAGCTCAGGAGTTTGAGACCAGCCTGGCAAGAGTGAAACCCCGTCTGTAGTAAAAATAGAAAAATTAGCTGGGTGTCCTGGTGGGCACCTGTAGTCCCAGCTACTCAGAAGCCTGAGGCAGGAGGATTGCTCAAGCCCAGGAGTTTGAGCTTGCTGTGAGCTATGACACCACAGCATTGGACCCAGGACAACAGAGTGAGACTCTGTCTCAAAAAAAACAAACAAAAAAAGTCTATTAATCATTTAAAACCCAGGCCAAACATCCCCTCTCCTGGGAAGCCTTCCCTGAGCACCTGTCTTTCTTGGTACTCACCTCCAGGCCACCCAGGGAGTGCATTATGCTTCCCTGTAGTTCCCACAAATCACTGACATTTAGTGTGGCCCATGTTGATTCCTACTGCCTGCTGTGCATGTCAAACTCAGCCTTAAATGTGGGCTTCTGGAACACAAGGACAGAGGATTGAGTTGTATCCCTACATTCCCAGGAACTGGCCAAGGGCCTGTTACTTGCCACTTCTCAGCACTCCCCTATCCCAAGGGTGCTTGGCCTTATCACAGACCCATCACAGTACTCACACTCCGGGGCCCTAACAGGCAAGCACCCCTTTGCCTATTCTGCGAGGGCCCCTCTGCCCGTTCTGCAGGTAAAGCTGCCACAGTGGAGGGAAAGCAGGGTTTGGCCTACCCAAGAACCAGAGGCGGCCTCAGACCAGCCTCAGATAATGCTGAACATGTACATAACACTGCAATAAAAGGGACTCTACAATATTTGTAATATTTATCATTAATAATAATTACTGTTAAAAAGTAGCCTTTGTGGCTTGGCACCCATAACTCAGTGGTCAGGGAGCCGGCCACATACACTGGGGCTGTCGGGTTCAAACCTGGCCGGGGCCTGCTAAACAACAATGATAACTACAACAGTAACAACAAATAGCCTGGCTTTGTCGCAGGCACCTATAATCTCAGCTACTTGGGAGGCTAACGCAAGAGAATCACTTAAGCCCAAGAGTTTCAGATTGCTGTGAGTTGTGACACTGCAGCACTCTACTGAGGGTGACAAAGTGAGACTCTGTCTCAAAAATAAAAAACAAACAACAAAAAGTCTCAGTGCCCATAGCTAAGTGGTTAGTGCACTGGCCACATATACCTGGGCTGGCAGGTTCGAACCCACTCTGGCCTGACTACAACAACAAAAAATAGCCGGGCATTGTGGTGGGCACCTGTAGTCCCAGCTACTCAGGAGGCTGAGGCAAGAGAATCTCTTAAGCCCAAGAGTTTAAGATTTCTGTGAGCTGTGACTCCACGGCACTCTACCAAGGGCAACATAGTGAGACTCTGTCTAAAAAAAAAAGCAGCCTTTGTTACTATTAAAAATCAATGAAATAATCACCATTTTTAGGCCCCATCATGAACCAGATCCTGTACTTAATTTCATCTCACTTAATCCTCTGAACAATCCTACAGACCTAAAGTTTGCTCTTCTCTCATTCTTATAGATGCGGAATCAGTGGAGAGGGAGACCAGGAGCTTCCTGCAGGTCACACACACAGCCCGTGCTCTCTACCACCGGGACATCTCCTCATAACCACTCACTGACTCTGCCTCTTGAGAGCCTTTCCAGAAGCCAGGCTCTTTTTGTAACAGCTTTGTTGGAATATGCTATGCAGTTCACCCACTCAAAGCACACCATGTAAAGGTTGTTAGCGTACTAAGGTCTGACAATTAAGTTCACAAGCTAATCCTAGAAAAAGTGCTACATACTTGGTCGGTGGTAAGCGGCCCGGCCAGATTCAGCCTCCCCTGGTCCCTCCTGATGCTGCCTGCCAACATCTATTCAGTATAACCCATCAAAAATGCAGGATCTGCAGAGTGGAAAACGGAACCAGATGGTGACAAATCTTACACTTGTGGCTGCTTCCTCGCCAGGCCCTGACTCACAGAGGCACTGAAGGCAGAGGGGGAAACACAGTGCAGCCAAACCCTGTCACCATAACCCCAGTGCAGGGCACCATCACCTTAGTGCAGGGCATTGACACCCCAGTCCAGGGCACCTCACCCCAGTGCAGGGCATTGAGGCTGAGGCAGAGATGGCCATGAGGGAGAGGCCCCTCAGTAGGCTGGTGCTTTGAGTTCTGGATGTGACACTAAGGAGTAGGGACTCCACTCTGCTGACCCCATCCCCACACCCCACAACCCCTTCAGGACCTGCAAAGAACTGTCCCTCCACCCCAGGGCCCCACATTCCTCCCAGGTGCATGGCATTAGTGGCTCTGAAAAGCAGCTCATCAGGTCACTAGCGACACCTGGACACATCCCCAACCTGGGACTCTCCAGTCTGACAGCATCCCAGGCTAACTGCCCCAAGCCCCAGAGGAAACATTTTACAGGTAGGATGAGGCCTCCCAATATCCCTTATTTCCTGCTCTCAAACATTCCCAAGACTGGCGGGCCAGTCATTCTCCCTATATGTGAAGAGGCCCAATACTCTTTCACATTTATAATGTTTGAACAGTCTTGAGCCACTGCCACCTCCTCCAGGCAGCCTTCCTAGATAGCTCTAACCAGAATAAATGGGTCTTTCTGCTGCTGCCTCTCATAGTATTGTAATTTGTCTGTTTCTATGTCAGGATCTTCATGGGTCTTCAAACTCCTCCAGGGCAAGGGCCTTGCTTATCCATTCCTGGATCCCTTTCTTCCCCAAGCAGAGGCTGGTGCCTCTGCTTCTCTGACTGCCCTCCTAGGCTGAGGTCAGAGGAGATGCACAATCAGTGTGGGTGGAGACCTAAATTAAGGCATGTGTGCATGAGCATCACCATTTATCAGTAGCTGTCCACTCCTTTTGCACCCCCAAAACCTCTTCCCTTAACCTTGAGCCATCTCAGTGGCCTGTGGATAAGCAGAGACTAACCACTGGATGCTGCAGGGATCAGGGCAATAAAAGACCCAGACCCAGCACTGCATGAAGCATGATCATGTGGCTACACCGTGAAGTGTGTATGACAACATGTCCTGCTCTGATAGCTGGGGCTCCGGGTGGTGAAGACAGCTGTTCAGAGAGCCTGAGCCTGGGCATTTCTCAGATGATATTGCTGACTTTTCATGGCCTCTGAATAAATATTTTCATTAGCTGTGTGACTTTAGACAAGTCACTCAGCATTTCTGGGCTTTATTCTTCTCATTTGTCTTAAGAGGGGATGACTTAGGTTTCCTGGTGAATGAGAATCAATTCTTGTGACATTTGCCGAAGCTGGCTCAGGTCTCAATTCGCAGAGGTGTCCACGGATGAGCTTTTGGAAGCCTGTTCTGCCGCTGGTACAGAGCTGAGCCTCTAGGACAGTGGTTCTCAACCTTCCTAATGTCGCGACCCTTTAATACAGTTCCTCAGGTTGTGGTGACCCCTAACCGTAAAATTATTTTTGTTGCTACTTCCACAACTATAATTTTGCTACTGTTATGAATCATAATGTAAATACCTGATATGCAGGATGTATTTAGGCGACCCCTGTGAAAGGGTCATTCCACCCCAAAAGGAGTTGAGAACCACAGGTTGAGAACTGCTGCTCTAGGAAATGGCTTGCCTGAGTATCCTGCTCTTGGGAAGGCAGAAATGGACATCACTGGGCTGAGCCTTGGGCTGTGCCTTGGCTGTCCATGGAGGCCACTCTTGAAGTCCAACATCTGGATGACTTCCCTCCAAGGACCGGGGGTGGTGCTATCTGACTGCTTGTCCCCGGACCTGCCAGCAAGAGGTCACTCCAGGCCAGGATTTCCTTATTTCCAGCCCACTCTAGGAAACTGGCCTGTGTACTCTGAGGGCAAGGCCACAGCGAAACATTTCTGATGATAGATTTAACTCCGCATCTTTATGTGGTCTTTGGTTGTTAACCTCATTTTCTCTAACATCTCAAATGCCAAAGTAATTCATTTCAAAAAATAGGTACTGAGTGCCGGCCATGGATATGGTCCACAGGCAGATCTGAAGGAAATGAAAGTGACACAGACAATGACAGCAGCTGTAATGAGGTCCAGGCACAACCTGCATACTGTCACATACGTTCATTAGCTTCATCTATTTCATAGCTATGGAAAGTGAGTAATAGGAGGAGAGACGAAGATGAAGACAGCTGTTAGCACAGGACTTTACAGTTTACACAGCCCTCATGCCCCTTCAATCACATGCAGTGTGCATGCAGAGATTGTTATTACCCCTGCTTTGCAGAGTCAGATCCCTGCTCTTGAGAAACTTGGGTGCCAAGCAGAAGGGAACCCCCCCTAGTAGTTTTTAAATTCACTTGTTGGTTTTCCAGAACACAGTGAAGGTGGGTAAACAGCTAATGGGAGAGATTATTCTCTGCATTGTCAGAGGAGGTGACATTTAAGCTGGGCCTCGAAGGATGAGTATAAATTTATAGGGTCCAGAGGGTGGGGAGGGCATTCTGGACAGAGGGAAGAGCTTGAGCCGATGGGGGGTGGCAGCACAGAGGAGGGAGCACCGTGCCAGTTGGTGGCTGGCTTTTGGTGAGTGGATCCCAGAAGACATGTGGGGTGTGTGGGTGGGGTGTTGGTTTGACCTTGGAGGAAGGGCAGGATGGAAGAGGGGCTGTGAGGCCGCCTGTTCTCTGAAAGAAGTTGTGCTGGGAGTTAAAGACGGCTGTGTGACTCTGAGCAAGCTGCCCTCCTTCTCTGGACCTCAGTGGCCTCCTGGGTGCCCTGTGAACTCTGGGAGGGGAGAGTTCAGGCCCCTTCCAGATCTGGCACTGGTGCTTTCTGGAGCAGGGCAGGCCTTGCTGGAGGAGTTCAGAGCCAGGCCCCTGTAAGCCTATAGTTGACTTTCACTCTTGTATGGGGTCAGCTCTGGGTAGGCCTAGGTGGGGCTTCAGGTTCAGAGATTGAGACCAGTGCCTGAGTGTGGTCCACATGGCGAAACAAAACCAGTAGTAAAGATGGTAAAGAAACCCACCCTCTGTGTGGACAGAGATGCACAGTCGTTTGGCACCTTTGCTGCTTTGGTGAGAAGTTTGGTGTCTGGACTGGTGTCTTAATCCTTATTTTCATCTCCTTCTACCAGCCCATATAGTTGCTGTTCTGGGGACATCTGGGGCAAACACAGCGAAGGCAGGGAATGATGGGTTCTGGGCACTGCGGTTAATTTACGCCTAACACTGGGGTATGGACACTTTATCTTAGTTCCCACCCACTGTTCTGGAGGGCCCTTTGTGTGTTCCTGTCACTGCAGTGCTTGCAGTCTTACCTGGATGACTCTAGAAAGAATTCAGCATGTAATTCAATCGGGCTATTGGTCTGGACCAACACTTCCTGTCTCTCCATCTGCCTGGGCACTGCACCCCTAGATAATTCTGTATATCACTTGAGATTTTCGACCAAAACTCATGGCCACAGCACAGCTCTAGCCAGCAGGCCAACCAAGGGCTCCTGTGGCACAGAACTGCACAGCCCAGTAGCTGGCAGCAGAATCTCACCCTAGGACCCAGACAAGGTCTAGGCTTTTCCACCTGACCGTACAACCTGATTTTCTCAAAGTCGGCTATGAGGAACCCTTGTGTCAGATCACCTGCAAAGTTTGGAAAAGATGCAGATCCTAGGTCCCTCCCTTCAAAAGGAGATTCTAGGCAGAGCATGGTGGCTCACACCTGTAGTCCTAGCACCCTGGGAGGCCAAGGCTGGCAGATCACTTGAGCTCAGGAGTTTGAGACTAACCTAAGCATGAGTGAGATACAATCGTCTCTGAGAACCAACCACTGAGTAGTAGACCATACCTCTCAATGGGGGGGATGTGGAAATTGAGTCTCAAGAAGGCAAAAAAGTCACTCTTTTTATAAAAGAAGCATGGATACATACATAGTATATGAACAGATATTTGGTATATCTGGACTATTAAAATTTCATGGGGAAAGCTGGTGCAGTGGCATGTGCCTACAGTCCCACCCAACTACTCAGGAGGCTGAGGCAGGAGGGTCACCTGAGTGCAGGAGTGAGCTGTGATGGTGAATAGCTACTGCACTCTGACCTGGGCAACATAACCAGACTGCATTTTTAAAATAAAAAATAAGTAACTTTTCATGGAGGCAGGAAAGATTTTGATAATTAGGGGGAAATATCTGACACATTTAGAGGGTGATAAAGAATAAGTTGGTTGAGATGCACTGGCCTGGACAAAGGAAGCCATAACATCAGCAGAAAGACACTTCTTAAGGGTGAAAAGATGGCAGGGAATGCTCCCAACCCCATCAGGGAGGAAAAACTCCTGCTGACTTGCCCCTTCTCAAAGCCAAAGGGCAGAGAGGCAAGTGGGTCCATTCTTGGGACACATCAGTTCATACCTGACATCACTGTCAAAGAAGAGCCCAGGGAAGGAGCCGCCCAGCAGGGATCTGAGGGTGCCAGGCCAGCACCCTCCAAGAAGGAGCAGCCAGGGAAAGGACACCCAGCCCCAGGTGAGAATGGGACATAGGGAGCTCACCCACACCTGTCTGTTTTGCAATATGGAACCAACTACCAGGGGTGTTCCCAGCATTTGGGAACAGGGAGAGGGTCCTAAGAAAGGGACCACACAAGGCAGCCAGCCAAGAGCAGGCAGACTCTGAGAGGAGACAGAAGTGAAAGGATGTAACATAATGACAGCCACAATAAGGGCACTGACTGACAGACTGAGCCTTAGCCATGCACCAGGCAGGTACCAACCACTCAAGGCACTGCCCAGTGAGGTGGGTCACATTACAACCAGCAGTGTGTTAGCTACAGGAGGGCAGGGACCACGTCTACCTCAGGCACGGCCACAGACCCGCTCCCCTAGAACAGTGAATATGTGCAAAATGAATAAATCCCTATTTAACACAAAAGGGAAAGAACCATAGACAGATTAACTTATCCAAATCCTCCCAGCTAGGGAGCAGCCCAGCCATAATACAAACCCTCAAAGTCAGACCCCAGAGCCTGCCCTCCTCACCCCCACGTTTGTCTGGACTCAGAGATCCCAGCCAGGTAGCTTGTAGTCTAGGTGGGTCCACAGATGGTGAGGTGGAAGAAAAAGACAAAGGCATCCTCCCAACTTGGTCACTTCCTACTGGTGGCCAGCGGGGGCATGTGGTGTGCACTCGGAAGGCAGTACAGCCCCTCACTTGGCCTGGGCTGCACATGTCCACAGGAACCCCAAACACAGGGCAGCCAAAGAGAAAACAGGGTGGGGGGATGCAGCTTAAGGAGAGCCTTGTCCCTTACCAATCCATCACAGTTGCTGATGGCAACAGCTGCCCCAGGCATTCCAGTGACACCTCCAGTGTACACGCACTCCTGCCGCAAGGGCTGTCGGAACAGCTCCTGAAAATCCTCCTGCCACTCCACTGAGGCTCCTGGTACCACCAGCCTCCGGTTGGGCCGCATATGCAAGTGCAGTTCCTTCCCGAAAACAGTAACATTGAAGTAGAGGGAGTGGTGCCCCACCCTGCCAGGCCACGGGGTCCCTCCTTCTGGGTTCAGGGGGCTTCGAGCCACCCGGGGGTGACTGGAGTGGGATAGCGGTGTGGGTGGCATGTCCACTACCACAGTCCCTGAGGAGGCTGCTGCTGGGCTGGATACCACATGGGAGAGGAAGCGTCCCCGAAAATCCGTGCTGCAGGGTACTGTCACAGCATAGCCACTGAGCTTTCCAGAGAGGTGAAGCTCTGTTGGAGGTAAACAAAGAGTCACTTCCATGCAGTCTATGCAGAGGGTAAGGGGACATAGAAATCCCATGGGGGCAGAGAAGGATCTGCAACCCTGAGTGTCACCTTAGATGGACCCCTTAGTCCAAACTCATCCATTTTCCATGCATTGCTTCCTGAGCTCCTGGCTTTCCACAGGTGGATGCATGCTGTTCAGGTACTTTGTGGATATAAATTGTTCTCTGTAACACCCAGGTCCTTTTTAAATTTAGCAGAAGAAAACAAATGATGCCAAACAGCCCTGTCACTCTAGCAACAAGCCTTCCAACCTTGGGCACTGCTTAGGAAAGGGCTAAAATTCCCCAAAAGCCCCCAGGGCAAAGGGAGGGAAGGACAGATCTGCCCAAACTCCCCTCATGTGAAGTCACCAGCCCAGGCTGGGGTAGGGCCCTTTTCCCCAAGCTCCCAAGAATGCAGCTGGCAAAACAAACACACCTAGAAACCCAGGGGATCATGGGCACGTGTCAAGGAGAAGGTGGGGCTGGAGCTGGAGAGGGGAGGGAGGGAATACAGGGTTCTATATTTTTCCAAGGTTAGAAAGAAAACTTTTTTAAGCAGCACAGTGGCTGCTGAGATTTCTCTATGGCCCAGTCCCAAGCTGGATAAATATAGACCTTCAGAAATAAAAGGAGACACAGGGGGTGACCTGCTCACTTGGAATGAATTAAGTGTGAGGTCATGGCCCCATGCTCCAGGCCCCGTGCCAGCAGGCCCATCCTCACACAGCTCTCCCTAAGCCCAGCCAGGCTGGGCAGGAGTGACAGCTCCCTGGCTTCCAGGGCTGGTGATTCATGGGTATGAGTTTGGGAGGAATTTTCATTTCCCCAGAGTTGTACCTCTCACCTCCCCAGTTCATGGTACTAATAAAACACCGCCTCCCCTCCTGGCAGAATATGATGTTTCCTGAAAATCCCCCATGCCCAGGGCAGTTACAGATAGGGAGTACTAACTCTTCTCTAATTTGACTTATAGCAAAAGACCCCCAAGACTGCTGCAAGACTGGGCCACCTGCTGTACCACCGTGGCACATGAGCAGAGTTCACACACAGGCAGGCGCCATGCCTAGAAATGACCAGGACCTCCTCCAAATGCCCAGAGCCACTAGGATGGTACCCCAAGCTGCTAGGTGTATATGGAGTAGTCTGGTCTGCATGTGAGAGGATATCTGCCATGCCTAGGGAGACCAAGGATGTGAGTGTGTTCCTGTGCAGGATGTGGTGGGAGGCAATCACCTGTTAGCCTGATTCTGTGTATATGACAGACATACACACACCCCTGCACAAAGCTGGAGCCAGACACCACACTGAAAGAGACACATAAAGACAGAGACACATGCTTGGGTGGGAGGTGGAGAAACAGAGAAAAAGAAACAAAGCGACAGACACATTGCTCCTAAAACGAGACTAGATGTTCCCGAATCCTCTCCTAGGGTTTAGCTCAACTTCTAGTGCCAGAACAGGAGGGAAATCGTGGGACAGCGCGGGTGGCCCATGCTGAGGAAAGTGTGCGCAGTGCCTCCCACCCAGCCGCTAGAACCCCGCCACAGTGGCTCGGGCACCCGCCGGCCACCCCGATCGAGTGCACCCAGGACTCCCGCGCGCCCAACCCGCACGCACCTGAGGGCCGACTGCCCGCGGTGGCCCAGAGCGCGCAGTGCAAAGGAAGCAGGCAGAACAGCAGGGCGCGGAGTGGAGCCATGTGGCCACGCGGGGACTCGGGCCGGGCCGGCGCCAGAGCCCCAAGTCGCAGGCTGCGCGCGAGGCTGGAGCGCGCCGCGGGCTGTCGGAGCAGCTGCGGGCCGCCTCCGCCGCCTTCGCCTCCCCTCCTCGCAGCCTACCTCCCGCCGACTCCCGGCCCCCTGCGCGGCGCTGCCGCCGGGACCACTCGCTCCGAGCGCCCGAGGCTACCGGCGGGACAGCGGAGCTGCGGACGCGCCAGCGTCCCGAGTGCCAACTGCAGGCTGGTCTGTCCGCCCGCAACGTGACGCTTCGGGACGCGGCGGGAGCCGGCCGAGGGGGCAGCGGGGCGGGAGAGGGGTGGGCACGCCGGGAGGGGCGGGGCGGGGCGGGGCGGGGGGCGCAGCACGCCCGGGGGCGGGGCGCGGGGCTGGGGGTGCGGCGGCGTGCGGCCGGGATCGGAAGTGCCACGCGGAGCCGGAGCTGGGACTTCTAGCTCACGGGGCCGATTGTCCCCTCAGATGCCTGGGCCTCCAGGAGTGGTGGCCCGAATCTGCTTTCCACCGCCGCTCCGCCCACTTCCTTGGCTGCAGGGTGGGCTCCCAGTTTCTGCTCCAGAGCCACGGAGCCAAATGAGGTGTCCACTGCATCGGAGCTGGGGTGAGAACGGTGAGCGCCCCCAGTAGAGGGCGTCTGTCTCTTTCTTTTATAATGGTCCTGATTCCCCACTAACCAGCAACCCCTTGAACCTACCCACTTTCCCTGGACCCCAGGGTGCACCGACCAGTCTGTGTCCTTGCCATGAGCAGAGATGAGGAAGGTGTGGAGGGAGAAGCCCTCGCGTCACAATCAGCCCTAATTCAAATCCTAGCTCTAAGCCTCAATTTCTTCATCTGCAAAATGGATGTTAGCTACAGCACATAGCAGGTGCTCAATAAATAACTTCCCCTTCCATCCCTGACAGCAGTAGCACCTGCTGCAGCCCAAGGTGGAAAGAACCTAAAATTTGACAGAGGAGAGTGGATGCTGGTCTTGCAATGGTGTTGAGACCAGTTAAGTAGTTAGGTCAGACACCCCAACAGAAAACCCTTGATCTCTCTTTACCACATAAATGCATTTGTAACATTTTGCAAATAAACTATATTTCATGTAATCAAGAGGTGGCAATTAGAGAAAGGAGATTTTTCTTTTTTGGAAATAACCATAAAATAAAGAAGCTTTGAAATGAGGACCAGTGCATTTAAGAAGCAGATTTGGAGAACTGAAGTATATTATATTCCAAGCAATACCAGGGCAACCAGTTATTTGGAAATAAATAAACTAATCTTTATCAAGTTGAGGAAGAATAGAATTCATTTTTCTTCTCTTCCTGGTCCTTCAAGATCTGTGAAGTCAAGAGCCAGCCAGCACTTTGTGTGTGAGGGCTTGTGAGAGGTTTTATATGTGTGTTTCTGTTTGTCTATTCACCTACATGTGTCTGTGGGAGCTTCAAGAAGAGGCTGAGAAGTGCCCAGGCTGGAGCTCCTTGGTTCTAGACCTCTGCAAACCCATAAATGATCTTGGGATAAAATGGCTTCTTCTCTCAGGGTATCAGTTTTCCAAGCTGCAGAGTGGGGACCCTGGAGGCCAGAGGGGTAGAGTCGTGGCATTAGGATTGTTCATTTTCTCCCTGCTGTGAGGCCATCCCAGAGAAACTCCCGTAGAAAACTCAGAGACCCCAGCTCCATTCCTCCCCCCTTCTTCCTGCTGCAAGCAGGGCAAGTCAAGAGGGACAGATTACAGCTGGGACCCCAGTGGCCTGACTCATGAGCCAGTCTTGGCAAGCAGAAAGCAAAACCTCACCCTGTCTCTCTACCCCCACCCCTTTCCCTGTGGCTACAATGCTTGCTTTTGTTGGCAAGTATTGGATGTCCAAGCTGTTTTCCACTGAGGAAGCCTTTGTTGGGAATAGGGGATACAGGGGTCTGGTCCAGAAGGTGGGGAAATGGCTGGGTGGCCCCATCTCTGGAGATGAACAGGGCCAAGGCAAAGAAATCCCCAGGTGTCAGCTGGGCACCCTCCTGGAAAGCATGTTCTGAGTTTTCCGGAACTTGTGACCCTGCACAGGGGAGAGTGGCTTGGGGTGTCTCTGGCTACTGATCCCACCAACACATACTGAACACTTCCAGTCCCCATCCCTGGGGGAGGAGGAGGCAAGAAGTCGTCTGTACGGGCTTCCCAGAGCGAGCGACCCAACTGCAAGATGTGGCATGTGCATGAGAAAGCCTGAAAGCGAAGCAAGGACGGTGTAGAGACATGTGCTCTGTATGAATGAGCAAGGTCCCCAGGGGGCTCCAGGAACTCAGGGAAGGAGGACTTGGAGGAAGGTTTACACACGTATATTTGAGCTGAGATGTCTATAGGAGAGGCAGGGAGGAGGAAGGTCTCATGGTCTGGAAAGGCACGAGCCTCAGGTGGAAGGGCCAGCCCCTTTGTGAGTGAGTATCCCAGATGGGAAAGCCTGAGTGACCTAGAACTCATGATTCAGGAAAACCTCTGGGACAGACAGGTCACAGAGACTGAAGGTGAAAGTATCTAGCCCCGAAAAAGATGAAGGTATCTAGCCTCTGGCAAGAGTGTGCCAAAGAGATGGAATGACTGGGCTGGAGCTCAAGCCACCGCTCAGGATTTCACCCAAAGGAGGAAGACTGTCTCAGCCTTCGCTGGTGCTCCTTCAAGCATGGACAAAACCCCAGAGATTTGGAGATAGAAGGGTTCAGAGACAGTGCCCTGTGCCCCACCCCATCTTACACTTAGGTAAATGGAAGTCTAGAGAGAAAAAAGAGACTCGCCTCTGGTCACACAGCTAGTTTAGAGTATGGCCAGATCCCCTGGCCTCAGGTCCAAGCACCTGCTCTCTCCTGTAGGAGCGCAGCCTTGGCTGGACCACCAGCTCTCCTCCTCCATTGCTCCATCTTTCCAGGCGATGAGTGGTTCAAGGTTGAGACGACAAAATTTCCCCTCAGGGGGAATCCCAGATCCCCCTACCTCTTTCAAAAATGTAAGAATGTTAGCTCGAAACTGTCTCTGCAGCAAGAGGCCAGCAGCCCCCAAGGCAGGCTGCCATGGATGACCTGGAAGGCACCTGTATTGTCACAGCTCAGGGAACCCAGGAGCTGGCCATCGTTTGTTGTTGAACATCAGCAGCTGTGCTAAGTGCTTTACGTGTTTTAACGCCACCTGGAGGAGGGGATGCTGAACTACTCAAAGAGGGTGCTTGCGTTATACCCCTCCGTGGGACCAGTGACCACCAGGGCTCTGAAATACTCAGGAGAAGAGAAAGAGAATTCCACTCTAGCTCATTGAAAGCCACCACCATCCATCCTAGACAACTAGTTAGAAAGCAAGACAGCAAGACCGCCCTAGCCCCCTGTCTCACCTACCACAACAATCCCCACTGAGTCCTGTAGAGTCAACTCCAAAGGATCTTCAAAATACAACTGCTTCTGTCCATCAAAAATGTACCCTCAGTCCCTTCCATGCCACCAACATCTCATCTCTGGACGTTGCCATGGTTTTCCCCTTATAGATCACCCCCTCCACTCTGGCCCCAGAATCTCTTCTTCAACTCCATCCAGAGCAGACATGTGAGGTATCATGTGGCCCTCTCTGCTGTTAAGCCTCCACAGGCTCTGTTGCTCTTGGGACAAAGCCCAGATTCTTATGCCCACCTCCTTTCCCCCCCAACCTCCAGCCTAGCTCCTTGCAGGCACCATGTTCATGTTGCCTCAGGGCCTTTGCACAGGCTGCTCCCTCTGCCTTGAACACTCCTCCTTCAGACATCATCTTTTTAAGTTGTTGCTTTTAGAAGCCTGTGCTGGCCTCCCAACGGGATCAAATCCCTGTCCTTGCCCCCTCAGGCCTCCTTCAGCAGCTCTCACTGTTGAGTCTCTCTTGGTTCTGTGTGATTTGCAGAGTAATGTCTTCCCTCTAGACTGAGCTCCACGGGGAGCAGGACCACATCTGGAATCGTCAATGCCTGTCTTAACATTGGGCACATTGTAGGCCCTCAATAAATACTAATCGAATTCATAATCAAATGAATGGGAGTTGAAGAATAAAGAATTCATGGAAAATGTGGAAAGTGGGTGGCCCCTATGGCTCAAAGGAGTAGGGCGCAGGCCCCATATGCTGGAGGTAGTGGGTTCAAGCCCAGCCCCTGCCAAAAACTGCAAAAAAAAAAAACCTGAATTAAAAGGAGAAAATATGAAGAAGAAGAAGAAGAGGAAGAGGAAGAGGAAGAGGAAGGAAGGAAGGAAGAAAAAAGAAAATGTGGGAAGTTAAGCACTTCCCAGAACAATCACTCCAGGGGAAAACTGGAGACACATACTTGGGAAATCTGAGTGCACCATCAACATGAAGGTCACCAGGCATCACAGTTGGATGAGGATGAAAGGTTGTTTTCTATGCAAGGTTGAGGAGAAAAGTTGTTTTCTATGCCCCCATGCCTGGAAAAGATATTTAAAATACCAAAAGAAGCAAGGATGAGGAGAAAAGTTGTTTTCTATGCCCCCATGCCTGGAAAAGATATTTAAAATACCAAAAGAAGCCAGCCTACCTTAACAGGTTGGCCAGACACTTTACACATTTACCTTAATTCCCACAACAACCTCACAAGATCAACATCCTTATGCTCGTAGATGAGGAGGCCTCGGCTCTGGGGGCCCAAGTAATTTGCCCCAGCACTCAGCAGTCACAGTTAGTAAGTATCAACACCACTTTCAAATCCAAGTCAGACTCCCACTCACAGGCTTCCAGGTGCACACGGATGCTGGCAAGAGATTCTCCCACCTCCATTGTCTTGGAGATCATCTAGTTCACTTTGTTTCTTATTTAATTTTTAAAAACATTTGGGGAAGAAGGGGAGAGGGAGGAGAGAGGAAGGGAGAGGAGGGGAGAGGGAGAATGGGTGGAGGGAGGGTAATCAGTGGGCCCACACTTACAGTGCATATTACAGGGGTACGTGTGAAATTTACTATGTGTAGAATATAAATGTCTTAACACAATAACTAAGAAAATGCCATGAAAGCTATGTTAACCAGTTTGATGAAAATATTTCAAATTGTATATAAAACCAGCACATTGTACCCCGTGATTGCATTAATGTACACAGCTATGATTTAATAAAAAAAAAAATTGGCTATAAAAATGATAACATGTACAAGAAAGTGCCACCTGCTCGTTTTACAGAAGGGCAAACCAAGGCCCGGAGAGCAGAGGTGGCTTTGCAAGGGCACATGGTGAGAACATTCAGGGGCAAGACAACACCCAGGTCTTCTGGTTCCTGGTTCACTGTGATCTCAGAGCAACAGTGATTAACTGGTGCTTCCCACCCGGGCCACACGGGCCTCTGTACATAGATTGTTTAGTTCCCATCTCAGGGAAGAGGAAGAAGACTTTGCATCTCTTCCTCCTGTTCTCAGCCGCAGCCATGCACAGATGTCCCGAGCCAGTGGCTCTCAGATCAGGGTCCCCTTGACCAGTAGAATCAGCAACATAGGGGAGTTTGTTAGACATGCAAATTCCCAGTCCCCACCCCAAACCTACTCCACTAAAAACTCTGGGGAAGGGGCCCAGCAATCTGTTTTAACAAGCCCTCTGGGGGCATTTTGATACATGCTCAAATATAAGCAGAGCCTTGAAAATTGGGGCCAAATTAAGACTGAGAACAAACTGTATAACTGAGGACCTCTGACCTGCTCCTAATTAAAACCCCCACCCTCCGCTCCCATCCCCAGGCTCCAAAGCCTTTTCTGCAGCTGAATCTGAACTCCAGGAGCCTGGCAGAACTCCAGGGGCATCCAGATGAATGGGAGAGGGGCCAGGCCTTGTGGCCTTTCTCTATATCATCCTTCTCTTTTCCTCCCCTGCATTCCCTCTGCACATTTTTTGGCAAGTGTCTAAGGACTGTATCTAGGAGACCCGGCGGGGGTAAGTTAACCACAGCAATTTGTCATGCATTACAGAACAGCTGATACCCCCGAGACCAGCTGAGCCATGAGATCAGTTAGAAACAATGCTGTTTGTGCCCTGTGTGTAGAAGTTATATAGCTGTGGTTACTGTGTGTTGAGGGGTGCAGGAGAGGAAATCTGCTTGTCCTTGTAAGGAGGGAAGCCAGAAAGACCAGCTGTCCTTCGGGAGCTCTGTTTCTGCCATTTCCTCTCCTGGAATTGTGGGTCTATAATTGCAACATCGGCATTCTCCTAACCAAAGTCCAGCGTAGCTCCTGGCATCTGCTTACTGGGGTTCGAGAGAGGTAAGGCGGAAAGCAGTGATCGCTCCCATTTCCTGGCCCCCTGTGAGTGCTGTAGAGACAGAATTAGGGCCCATTTCTCACAAGCTTGTGTTCTGATCCTGGTGAACTCTTAGATACCATGGCATCCTGCAGGAGAGAGAGTCCAGGCCTCCAGACTGTTCCTTTGTCTACATCAGTTAGGGGACTTTGGGTAATATGTAATAAAAAATAAATAAACATGACTTAATTTACTGTTTCACATTCAAAAGCGTCCTGAAATAGGCCAGTTCTGCGCTGGTTAATTTGGCAGCCCAACAGAATCATCCAGTATCCTAGTTCCTTCCTCTCTCTACTCTGTCACAGGCGGTGGCTTGTCCCATCTCAGGCTTGTCCTCTCTGAGTGGCCTAACGACGGCATTAGCTCCAGGTATCGCATGTTCACTGGCTACAGTGGTGACTAGAGGCAATGGAAAAGGGAGTTCTTTCTTGTCTGCCTCTTTCAAGGATTTTACTGTGCAGATTCCCAAACAAACACAAAAGAAGAAGGAATAGTATGAAGACCCTCCCGTTTATCCGTCATCCAGCTTCAATCGCCATGAGCCCATGGCCAGTCCTGTGTCACCTTTGCTCCTTTTCTCTATACCCTGGGTTATTTTATAAGAAACCCCAAACAGCATCTGTCATTTTCCAACTGTCACAGATATTTTTGTCTTGTCTCGTTTTTAAGACTTAGTTTGTTCATAAAGGGATCCGTGCAAAGACCATACATCACACAGTTCTCGGAAATCTCTCTCAATCTAACCCAGTGGTTCTCAACCTTCTTAATGCCGCGTCCCTTTAATACAGTTCCTGTAGGTCACTGCCCACAGGTTGAGAGCTGCTGATCTAAACCTTGGGCTGGTAAACCACACCTCAGGCCAAATGCAAGCCACTGCCTGTTTTTATAAATAGAGTTTATAGGAACGCAGCCATCCCCACTTGTTTATAAATCCTATGGTGCTGTTCATGCTGCAAAGGCAGAGTTGGGTAGTTGCTACGGAGACAATGTGCCCCACGAAGCCCAAACTATTTACTACTTGGCCTTTATAGGAAAATATCTACCACTCCAGATCTAAACCGTTTCCTCTACTTTTTGTTCCCTCTTGGGATTTTTTTTTCCTTTTGGCTGAAGAAACCAGGACATTTGTCCTTTAGATTCCCCCCATATTCTTATGCCCCTTCTGAAGAACAAGGTAAAGGCTTCAGAGGCCTCCTGACAGCAGAATCACTCTCACATCTTACTGTCCAGAACCCCCAACCTGCTCTTTGCCAGTCCCTGAGGAGGGCTGAGCCCCCTCTTCTGAACCCCCTCTTCTAAACCACAAGTTCAGCATTGGGTTTCTATCAGAAAGGAGAGAGAGGAGAGTGGATGGTTACTAGATGGGAAACAAAGGACATTCCAACCTTTCAAAGCCAGCCAACACAGCCAAATGCTGGAGCTGGCCCGGTGTTTGCCAGCCGGCTCTAACCCTTTAGCCCCTCACCCCATAGCACTCCCTACGCTACCTTCCAACTCAAGTTCAACGTTTAACAAACACATGGGCAATTCCCTTCTACCAGCTCTGTGCTGTACACACCTTGGCTGGCCAATCTGTATGTTGGAGCTCACCAATCAGGGAGGGTCACAGCAAGGGCTTGGGTGATGTAGAGTGGGGGAAACATGGTGATGAGGGTTGATACAGTGCTGGGAGGGGAGTGCAGGGAAGCCGAGCCCATGTGCCATTTTGGCCAAGACCCAGAGGATGAGGAGTCAGCCAGGGAAAGAGAAGGAGAGAACGTCTCCAGCAGAGAGAAGTGCATGGCTGGTGAAGGAGTTAAACAGGGGCCAGAGGCTGGGGGTCTGGTGGGGACATGTGCGCAGGGATCCAACCACAAAGGGCCTGAAAGGCTCTGTGAAGGCGTCTGGCCTATCCAGAGGGCTCTCAGCAGCTACTTGAAGGTTCTATGAAAAAGCAGAACCAACACTGGGACTTAGAAAGCTAGTGAGATATCAAACCTGCTCTTGAATTTCTCACTCATGCTCAGGTATTATTAGTCAACCAAGGCTGTGTGCTGCGGTGGAGGAACGGGTGAGCTGGTAAGACAGAGTGGGAGGTGCTTACAGTAGTCTCTGTCTTCTGCAGTATATCAAGTGTATAGTATATGTTAAAATGTGTATCTTTGTATCTTAGATGTACATAATTTCTTTTAGTATATATTATAATTTACATATATACTGTGAAATATAAGTTACAATATGTAAATGTATAAATTTATTATGTTTAATACATAATATCATAGACTGTTATATATACAGTAGTCTCCCCTTATCTGTGGTTTTGCTTTCTGCAGTTTCAGTTACCTGTAGTCCCCCACAGCACCAAAAACGTTACAATGAATATTCCAGAAATAATTCTTCAGGGCTAAATTGTGTGTCATTCTGAGTAGCATGAACTCTCATGCCGTCTATCTCTGTTCCTGCCTGAGACATGAATCATACCTTTGTCCAGCATACCCACACCTTCTACCCTACCTGCCTGTCAGTCAGGACAGTGGTCCCCAACCTTTTTGGCACCAAGGACAGGTTTCATGGAAGACAGTTCTTTCATGGGCAGGGCAGCAGGGAAGTAAAACTCAGGCAGTGATTCGCGGCCAGTTCCTAACGGGCCAATGACTGGAACTGGGCTGGGGCCTGGGTGCTGCTGACTACAGACTTAGAAGCCGTCTCCATTATCAAATCCCCTGTTGTGGTCTCATAGCACTTGTGTCCAAGTACCCCTTATTATACTTCATAGTGGTCCCAAAGCACAAGAGTAGTGATGCTGGCCGTGCAGAGATGCCAAAAGAAGCCGTGAAGCACTTCCTTTAAGTGAAAAGGTGAAAAGTTCCCAACTTCAGGAAAGAACAAAAATCATACACTGAGGCTGCTAAGCTCTGCAGTAAGATGCATCTTCTATCTATAATTACATTATAACAAAGTTATTTGTACCAGAATGTTTATTGCAGCCCAATTCACAATTGCTAAGTCATGGAAGAAGCCCAAGTGCCCATTGATCCACGAATGGATTAATAAATTGTGGTATATGTACACCATGGAATATTATGCAACCTTAAAGAAAGATGGAGACTTTACCTCTTTCATATTTACATGGATGGAGCTGGAACATATTCTTCTTAGCAAAGTATCTCAAGAATGGAAGAAAAAGTATCCAATGTACTCAGCCCTACTATGAA
>CAUYPK010116363.1:0-12317 GCA_963574355.1 Loris lydekkerianus | reverse complement strand
TTAGTAAATGTGGAATGTAAATGTCTTAACACAATAACTGTGAAATTGCCAGGAAGGCTATGTTAACCAGTGTGATGTAAACATGTCAACCAGTCTGTGAAACTAGTGTATGATGCCCCATGATCATATCAATGTACACAGCTATGATTTAATAAAAAAAGAAAAGAAAAGACTCTGTCCTTTATTAGGGTTCACGGGGTTATTCACAGGAGCAGGATGTGAGTGTGTGAGTGTCACTCCCCAGGGAACTATCTCAGCAGGCTGCAGGGGAGAGCTCTGTGTTTATGTAGGGAAATGTGTGCATTCTTGACATTTACATTTAAGAAGGGATGAGGTGATGGGACCTGGAGAATTTCTACATAGGCTTCAAAAGTATTAATTATTTACTAGGTCAACTAAACATTTTTATAGGGACATCCCTAATATATTTTATTAATAAACTGTCGTGATGGCTGTAGTGAAGCATCAAAATAATGAAAGGATATATTCAGATGTTCTTGTTCAAATAAACAGAAGCTTTAAGCATTTTTTTTTTGAGACTGAGTCTCACTCTGTCACCCTGAGTAGAATGCCGTGGTGTTATAGCTCACGGCAACCTCAAACTCCTGAGTTCCCGAGTTCTAGCAATACCTTGCCTCAGCCTCCTGAGTAACTGGGACGACAGGCACCTGCCACACAATGCCCAGCTATTTTTTAGAGATGGGGTCTCACCCTTGCTCAGGCTGGTCTCAAACTCCTGAGCTCAGGCAATCCACCCGACTCAGCCTCATATAGTGCTAGGATTACAAGTGTGAGCCACCACGCCGAGCCTTGAAGTTTTTATCGGAAATAAAAAATGCTTGAGGCCAAAATACATTTTACAGATGAATATTTGTTCTTAATCATTCCTTTGAGTTTAAGGGAATGCCTGGGACTGTTATGATATGCAGAGCTTTTCTCTCATTTTCTTTTATAATTTTATTTATTATATGTGAAGATAAAAATGGTAAAGATTCATAGTATGGACATAAAAAAGAAATGACTAGATATGTGGGTGCACGTGTATGCATGTGTGTGTGCAGGGATAGAGTAGAGGTATGCTTAGATATTAGCGGTATAAGTGACTGTATTACCAGACCACAGGAAGTCTAGAGTTGGACGAGAAATGCCTCTCAGAGAATCACAGCTGGTTTACAGGACTGGCCTTGTTGATATATACACCAGTAACCTACCATTTCCAGATGAATCATTTCACAGATGCATTATTCCCTAGGTGAGATAGTAAGAGTAGATTACTAGAATTACAAACAAACAAAAAAAAAAAAAAAAAAAAAAAAAAAAACAGGAAAAGAGAATATGTTATATTTTAGGGTCTTACACAGTCTTGTAAAAATAAAAAATGCTTCCTCTCTCTGAGGAAGGCGTGGCACCAAGTTCAGACAGTTGGCCGCATTCACATGCACAGTCGCTGGGCTGCAGTAACGGCTCCATTATCACAAGGCGCCTGAGTTATCTTTAATCTGTGTGCACTTGCTGTGTTGGGTAGTACTCTTTTTCAGCAGGCAAATTATTCCCAAGAGGGTTGGCTCATTTACTTATTTCTACCTACGTGAATGAAATTTATCCACGTAGAAGAGAATGCAGTCCCTGACCTTTGCTGAGTGTGAGAAACAGCTCTGAAACTCTCTTTCTAATGGCTTACTCTTCAGCCCATCTCACCCACCAGGCACTGCTAAAGTGCCAGCTACAGAAGAACAAAATTGTTTAAACTCAAGAATGGAGATGAGAGTAGCTCACGAGCCCAGCCCCATCAGCAAACCTAAGGAATTACACAACATGTTCCTCGAGGTGGTGGGATAATTCCAAACCTTGCTGTTGCTAAATTTTCTCCAGTGTTTTTGCCTGCAAGGATTCAAGTCATCACCTGTGGACTATAACATTGTCTTTCTGTTATCTTAACATATGTTTAAGCTCCTTTGAAGGAATCAATATTGAAGAGGAAAGTCTTGATGCAGGCACAATAAAGGGGATAAGTAAATCCCACACATTTCCCCAGGGCTCAAGACTCAAGAAGATGTAGTTATGACTCCCTCAGCTCCAGAGAACCTCAAAATCCTATGACAGGGGCAAAAAAATTAGGGAGCAAAACAGTGATGAAACAACTGCCTCAATCAAACACATATTGTTTGTTTTAGTATCTTTAGCTCATGTAACTATCTCTTAAATGTCCCACTCATTTTGCAAATGACTGAATGGAGCTTGGGGAGGTTAATTCATTTTCTCAGGGTCACCTTGCTTGTGAATAATTGCAGACTCAGAGTTTAGTCACTGATCTAATTGATGCTAAACTTTTGCAGCTACTTCGTGAAGCCTCTCATGGATGAAGCTTGAAAGAAGATAACTGTTTTCAAACAAAGGCTTCCATCTAATGCTTGGATGCTGGCTGGATGTGGCAAAGTCCACTGAGTGTCACCAGAGCACACAAAGTCACCCACAGGAGCACAGTGCTGTGGAAGAAAAAGAAACAGATGTGTACACCAGGAAATCGTGATGAGTGCACAGGAGACACACACACAGGCACACACATAAATGAACAATGAGGGACAGGCAAGAAATAACTTAACTCTGCTCTGGAAGATTAAAAACACTCACACACACAAAAAGAAGTGTAGGTTTAGTTATGCCTTGAGGGAAGACTACACAGATAATGGGAAATGAGAACATTACGGCTAATGTGGAAGAAGGAGAGTAAGCTCTGAGTAAGAATGCAAGGCCAAGTCTAGAAGTTTCATGGTTTAGCAGGATTAAACAGGTGTTAAAAAAGTTGACCTCAAAACCCAATTTAGGAAACAGATTGTATATTGTAAAGAAAGGGGGTATTTGAAGTCTTCTACAGATAAAAGTGTGATTGTTTTGCCAATTATGAAGGTTTATCTGGCCCCAGCAGGTGGAAGGGAGAATTTAATAGAGTTTAGGCCCTGGAGAAAGTACATAGTGTCTAATAAAAATAAGAACAAAAACCTCTGTCTGAAAGGATTGAAATTTGAAAAGACAGTCAGAGTGGTTTGCTAATTTGCCTGATCCTGATCACTAATAAATCATGACCCCAGAATGGGCCAATTCAATTATCATCCCCACCTCTGGGGATTTATTCCCTGCACTAGAAAGATGGTTCTGGTTTCAGAGGAGTAGACTGAATGAATCTGCTCTAGAGAGTCAGCAGTAAACATTGTTTACACCAGCCAAGCTTTGGGTAAGCTTTAAGGCCATGCACTTCCTGACAAGTGTCTGGAGAGCAGTTAAGTGTGGAGGTTTATCTCTTAACTGCAAGCTGAGGTTTACTTTGGACTGACATCCTCTTATAAAAGTTGAGAATTTCAAAAAGACACATCCATGCACTTAAGCCCACCCTTTCTCTCTCTGCATCAAGACTGTCTAAATATACCTGGCAAAAGGATCCACATTTTTCCCAAAATGTAGTTTTCATTTGCTACAGTCAAGTTTCGACAAATTCCATATTGCTTCCAAATATTACGAGTACGATATTTAGGTCTGAAAATATTTAAAGCAGACAAATCCAAATTCTACACATCATTCTCATTCCTTTTTTCAATAATGCTTCCAAGGATTCAGAAATAGATTCACCATAAAACTATAATGAAGTTAAAGTGTCAGCACCCTCAATTTAGGCTCTTTATAAAACTCCAGAAAGGATCCTGGAAACTTGTGAAGCCTGGTATTTCAACTTTTTGTTTTGAGTTAAAGTTTGTTGTGATTTTTCTCTCAGCTAAGTAAACATTCACACCTGTTTTTTAATTCTATTTTATAAAGAGGGCCTCCCCGGATTTTATAAGCAGCCTCTGTGCTTTCTTTATCTTGGGCCACATAACTTCCTAGTGTATTCTCTGAGGTTAATTGGTTGAAAAACTCAATACAAACCCAGCTAACTAAATAAATAACTTGCTGAATGTGATTATTGATTCCAAGTCACTTGGAATCAATTGGTTATATACCAATCTTTGAATTGGTTCTGTAATAGCTGTTTTGCCACCATGTGAGCTGTCACTTGACAAAAGAGCCTGTGGTCTACTAAGATCAATCCTTCTTTCTGACAAAAATCTATTTAGTCTACATAAAAGAGAGGGCATCAACTGTTAGTTCTCTGTGGCAGAAGGCATATGTTCATTTTATCCAAGAACGATTTCAAAGTATTAAGGAACAAGTTAAAGAATGGAAGTACAATACACAACTCCATTTTGAATGGATGAAAATTGGAATTATTACCTGATACAGCCATCAGAGTATTATGATGGGCTTCTATGAACAATAAATAATCATTCTATAACCAGAGGATCTGTTGTGCTCCACTAGTTTGCCTGAAACTAAGCCATGTCCACCAAGTCAAAGAAAGTAGTAAGGTCAGTAATAGCTGCTAAATAATAATTACTGGTTTAATTTTTTTTTTTTTAGACAGAATCTCAATCTGTGACCCTGGGTAGAGAGTTGTGGCATCACAGCTCACAACAACCCCAAAGTCCTGGGCTCAAGCATTCCTTCTGCCTCAGCCTTCTGAGCAGCTGGGGCTACAGATGCCCCCACAGAGCCCAGGTCCTTTTTTCTATTTTTAGTAGAGAAAGGTCTCTTTCTTGTTCAAGCTGGTCTTGAACTCCAGCTCAAGTGATCCGCAAGTTCGGCAGGAGGGCGCCTTCCCACTTTGAGTCCTTATGTAATAAACTGCAACCTAATTTAGTACATAAACTAACTGAAAGCCTAATATTTGAGTATATTTTTGTAACAAATATCTGAGCTTTTTCCAATCACAGTAGCCAAGCTTCAGTTAACCACAAGCAGTGGATTCACCAGACCATGTTGGAATGAGGCAAGCACAGAGCTGTAATCGATCAAGCTGTTTCTGTACCTCATTTTGTTGTCTGTTCATAAGTGACACCATCAGCCACATTCTAGAGCAGAGCTCTCTGCCCTTCTGCTCGTTCTAAGGGCTGCCCAATTTGAGAATCATTCTTTGCTCAATTAAACTCTGTTAAATTTAATTTACCCAAAGTTTTCATTTTAACAAACCATAATCTTGAATCCTTCTAGCTGATTTCTACATATAATGATAGGTATTAGCATTAACTGGGATCACCCACAATACACAATACACAGAGGTTGCTTTCCTTATCTAGACTATCAGCTGTCGAATGAACAATGTGTCAATTAGAGCATTGGAAAATGTTTAATTTAAGCATTTAAGCATTGGAATGTTTAATTAGCTAATAGCTACAAATTAGAAGTAAAAGTTTACTCTTTAAAAAAATAAAAGTAACATAATTTCTACTGTTGCAAGGCAGACCATGTTCATGAAGTTGACAAAGGCAAACAAATTGGTGAGGGTGTGTGTTCATCAACCATGAAGCATGGTATCTGGACAGATGTAGGGGCAGAAAATCAACCCCACTTTTTAAGTTTGTTAGATTTCCCACCATTTATGCAAATAAATTATTAGTAGTATCATCAGCACCTAGACAGACAATGGCTTTGACTTTATGAAGTTCAGGCAAGTTGGCCTGCTCTATGAAATGAGGAAACTCCAGATCTTCTGCAGTGTAGCCTCTGGAGTTTTTCATCATTCCCTTCCCAGATGTGTTGACCAACCAAGATCTTAGGCTTTTCCCACCTACTATTATTATACCTGAGGTTTCATGTTCTTGAGACTTATAATAAAATGTAAGTAAAATAAAAATCCTAGAGGAATTCTTAATACTTTGCAAGGTTGATATACCTTCTTTTATTTTTGATACCCACTAATCTTGTTAAATTTGTTTCTCGGTCTAGAATACATCTGGGGTCCATTGATGTGCTCCAACAATAAAACTGATTGATTATAGAGGAACAGTAATCTATAGATAGATAAGGATCTGAAGAAGTCTTGACCTCAAGGACCAGCAGGAAATTTCACATTTTAAGAATATTCACCACATTTATTGTAATTATAAAAGTAGTATTTCTTTGAAGGCCAATATACACTAGAATTGCCCATATTCCTACTTTATAAGTAACATGAGAATCAGACTCAATCAATCTGAAGTGCGATCAAAATATCTGTGATTTTAAGAAATTCACCAAGTGACTCTGACATACATCAATTTTGAGAACCGATTTTGAGTTACATATGCTTTCTTGTTATAACAAATTTTTAACAAAATATTCTATGACTATATTCTTAATTTATTAAAAATTATTGTATAGGATGATTTTCAATAATCTTAGCTTTCCATCATAGGAATTCTAAAATATTTTTCTATTTTTAAAATCATAAGCTTATTTTAATTTTTCTATTATAAATTATGTGCCACTAAACATTTCTGTATATAAATAAACCTTTCCAACCTTCTGGTAAATTTCTTCAGATAAATTCCTATAAGTAACACTACTGAATCAAAAAAAATGCATTCTTTACATCTTTAAGACATTTTGCTAAATTATTTTCCAGAAAAGTTTTAATAGTTCATATTAGCAGTTAAACTATTGCTCTTCTGACCCCATTCACTAGTTTTAAATGTTGTAATTATTTTCCTGATTGCTAATTTGACAGCTGAAAACTGTTATCTCCTTGTATTCTTGATTTGCATGTATTTGAGTATCAAGAGGTCAACATTTTTTTCTCTGTTTATGGGCTCTCAGTTTTCTTTCCTTCATGAACTGTCTGCTCCTATACTTTTCCAAGGCAGAGTTAAAGGTCCTCAGATAACCACAGATCACCAAAAGGTTTTAAAATCCACCACCCCACCCCCCGCAAAAAAACTCTGTTAAATTCAAGTAGGCGGTGTGAGGCAAAAGGTTGGGTAAATTCTTGGCCAGAGAGCACAATGCATGAGTACACACATACTGCACACTTCCTTGGGGAAGGACACAGCTACAACTAGGACTTCAACCTTACAGAAGCAAACAATGCAACCTAATTGTATGTACCCCCTTATTAATCTTAAATTAAAAAAAAAAAAAATCCCTCTAGCACATCTAACTCACACCCTTCTTCTAATCTCTCAAGTGTAACTTAGGAATGCAAGTGGGTTCCCAGGCAACCCTATCAAGGTTGCAGAAGAAGGTGTTCTCCAACACAGCATGTTGCTTTTCAGTTTGAAATATGACAGAAGGGAATCCACTCCCATTGTCACTGTCCCTTCTATTGCCTCACACTGCCATAGGTGGGAGAGAAGTTGGGGCCCCAAACTCTGCAGTTCCTGGTAAAGCCCTTCCCCTCTCTAAGAACACTGGCAGTTTCACCGCCACCCTTTGAGAGACAGGTCTTCAGACCCCCAACCCTGTCCACTTCTGTCACCACTAGAAACTCGAAAGACATCCCATGTGTCCCTTGTCCTCTGGACTCTTGCTCCCTGACATTCCCTGATCCAAATCTGTCTCCCATCTCTTGCTCTCTGACACCCTTCCACTGCACCCTGTGAACCTGAGGCTCCCTCATCAGCCACATCTCTTTCTTCTTCAGGCCCTTCTCCAGATTCTGGAGTTGTTCTGGATGGCTCAGTCAGAAGAGCACTGCTTCTGCCCTGCAACACTAGGCCGTCCTCAGCCTCATGATCCTGGGCTTGAACGTGGAGTTGTGTTCTTGCTCTTCACACTCTGCTCAGACTATCTCTCCATCTATGGTGAAAACCTGGTTTTGAAGTTCCAATCCGTACCCCAGGTCTCCATGCCTCATTGCTGTGGTTGCCTAGAGACCACAGTCCTCCAGTTGTTGGGGCTCGTGGTTCACTCTGTCAAACACTAATGACATGTTGATTTTTGGTGACTTCTTGGATGCTGGACCTTCTCTTGCTCAGTGACCTTGCTTTGCACCCAACCCAAACTCTTTTCTCAGAGTTTCCTTAAATCTTGACTTTACCAACATTCTCTCTAGGTCCTGTATTTCAAGAACGTCCCTTTCCGACTTCCATCTTCTATCTTTTCAGCTCACCTCATATGAATGGCCCTAACTGGAACAAGTCTTAGATTCTATTGGAACCTATAATCCAAGGAACCTGAAGCCATTAATTCCTTCCATCTTCAGCCTGAACTCCATACTCTAATATTATACAAGTTGAGTATTCCTTATCTGACTTACTTGGGATCAGAAGTGCTTCAATTTCTGGATTTTTCTTTTTGGATTTTGTAATATTTGCATTTGCATAATGAGCTATTTTGGGAATAAGGCCCAAGAACTGAATATGAAATTTATTTATTTAGCTTTTATGCATACATTATACTTATATCCTGCAGGCAAATGTATACAATGTTATTAGTAATTTTGTGCATGAAATGAAGCTTGTGTAGGTTGAACCATCAGAAAGCAAAGGTATCACCATCTCAGCCACCCATGGGAATAGTCTGTGGTTGTTAGGCATCACCAGCATTCCTGACCCTGAATTTATGTGCTAGTGACAGGCAATTATTTTCTTACATTTATTTACATATAAGTACTTAACAGCAAAGAAGTATGATACACATTAATACACTGAAAACATACTGTGCTCAGGTAACTGAGAAGTCCAACGGCATCACCAGGATCCCTTTATCAGGCCAAACAACAGCAACAGCAAACAGCAGCAAGTTTCCAGTCTCCACTAGGACTATCACAAGAGTTCAAGTGTGCAATTTTCCACTTATGGAACCCTCCCAGAATCTCTCCCCCAAACTCCACCCATCCTATGCTAATTGGATAATAATGAGCCTCAGATCAGATAAAGGTCACTAGGACCTCTTTACTGCATATGTTCCCACCAAGGAACAGTTCCTAGGAGAAATTGTTTCCCAGCTACAATTTGGTTTGTAATCTCCACCCTTGGCCACCTCCTTCCCTGCCTTGCCACCTGTTTTCTCTTCTCCAGACCTGACAACCGCATACTGTTGTACTCATTTGCCACCTAGAAGAAAAACTCAGACCCCACTTCAGTTATAAATCAGATGGTGATTTATTATACCTGCGCAGGAGGGTCATTGCCCAAAGGGCAAACAGCCCCAAAGAGAAAAGCAGATTGCCTTTTATACCTTTTTTGTTGCCATGCAAGCAAGCAAAAACTAAAGCAGAACATGGCAGTTAGCTGGGGCAGAGTTACAGTTAGGGGGCTACAAGCTTGGCGACTGTGTGGTGTACAACGTTTGGGTTGGCATGGGGACAAACTTAGGAGACTTAGTAGCTTGGGAAACTCTGTTTAGGTAAGTTTTCCACCATTGTTTAGCTATTGCTAGGGGGTTGGGGTAAGTTTTCCCATTGTTTTACCTATGACTAGGAGTTTTTTTTGGAACTCAGGGAACTTCCTTGTTCTGAAAACTGTTCTCAGAATTAACCCAAGGGGAGGAGGGGTTGAGACGTGTGGGGACTCAGGCTGAGACAGTTAGGGACCTTTAGGGGTCTTTCTGCTGGGTACTACTATATACATCTTCCCCCTTGCCTAACATCTTTGTAATAAACCTCAAAATATAGATAAATGTTAGAAGAGAAAGACTTTTAACTTTTACCTTTTTCAAAAGTAATTGCGATAGTTAAATGTCAAAGTAAGACTAAAATACGTACACTGTAAGACTAAAAAACCGAGAGTAAAGGAGGAAAGAAGATAAAAAGAATTGATTAAAAGTTAAAAATAAAAAAGTTAACTCTCCAATAAAATTAAATGGTTAAAAACTAAAAATAAAAAGATGAAAGAGATGAGATTTAAAATACAAGGTAAAATGCAAGAAGCCAATGAGACAAAAGAAGAAAAAATTAAAAATTAGAATAAAAGGCTAAAGCCCATGAGATAAAAAGTTAAATATGTAAAAGAAAAATGGATTAAAGATTAAGAATAGAATGAGAAACTCAAAATATAAAGTTGCAAAATCTTAAACGGGCTGAGACAGTTAGGGACAGTTTGGGCAATGACCCTCCTGCGCAGGTATAATAAATCACCATCTGATTTATAACTGAAGTGGGGTCTGAGTTTTTCTTCTAGGTGGCAATGAAAAAGACCATTGGGAGAATGTTTGAAATAAAAATAAAAACAAAAACCTTGAATATTAGAGGAACAGTCTTCAAAACAGGGGCAAGAATTTGCCATAGTGAGTGTATTTTTTAGGCATTCCTTACCTCCCACCCCCATGGAACTTGCCTTTTGAAGTACAGGAGTCCCCAAGTTAGGAACGCAATAGGGTCTGTGGGTTTGTTCTTAAGTTGAACATGTACATAAGTTGGAACAGGTACATGTACCTATTACCTGTAACAGCTTCTGCTCCTAAGTGTGAGCTGTACATAATCAAGTGTTTGTAACTTGGGGACTGCTTGTAGTAGTTGCCCTGATATAAGCCACACACAAGTAAAGTAGGTTTCATGGAAAGATCTGGGTCCCATTCATATGTACCATCAGTGGTGCTGAGCTCCAGGATGACAACCAGTGCCCAGTTTGGCCTCTAGAAAATTCTAGGGTGAAAAAATATGTGATATGTGGACTCAGCATTTATCACATACATTTGCTCATTGTGTTTATTTGGAAAGCACTTCCTATTTATTATTTCCATTTGGCCTTTATTCAGGAAGTGAGCAGACATAATTTGCACTTTTCAAGAGGGAACAGTTTCCTAGAGCTTGGAGGTATAAGGGTGGACTCAGATAGCGTCACCCCATAAGCAAAGAGCACTGCACATGACCCTACCTCTTCTGAAGCTGAGAGAGACAAAACCACATGTAAACCTTCATAAAACAGTAGGCAGGATGCAGAGTAGAAAAGATGAAGCCTTTTAGAACTTTTGCAAAGACGCCCATGCTCAACTGTGCTGGAGGACCTCTGAATTTTCTGAGCAAGAGGAAAGTCTGTAGGAGAGCCTCTGGGCCATTTTGATATAACCCTTTTCCTGTTTTCTGCTTGCCCCGCCATATGCAATCTATCCCTCGGCCATTTCTGCAGCCACCTAGTGTCCTTGCCACTGTGGGTAAGAAATGAAAAATTTTGAGGACGGCTGCACTCCCTGAATTTTCATGGTCTTGGCATAAAATATTTAGTACAGGTGCTTTCTGAGCAGTGAAATGGTAAGGAAAGTTTGCAAAGTGCTGTGAGCCACAATATCACTTTACTGCCTACAAGGGATGGCCCCAGCCTCCAAGTCCATGGTGATCTGTAAATACCAAGGCCAGCAAAAGGAGAATGATTGTCTCCTGTGACATTACTAGAGAATTCTCCTTTCTACTGGGCTTTTCTAGATCTTGCTACTAAAAAAAAATAAGAGAGAGAAAGAATGTTTCTTTGGCTCTATTATGATCTTTCAAAGTTACACTTTATAACCAAGGATTAACATGGATTTGGAAACCCTTTTGGGTTTAAAAGTAAATCGTCATTCATTGAGGTGTTTGACATTGGCAAATCGCTAGCAAGATGGGTAAGAACAATCATTGCAGAGGAGACAAGATGGCAGACTGAAGCAAGCTTTCCACAGAGGCTCCCACCCAGAAGGAGAGTTAAGGGATGGAAATTTAGTAAGTAACCTGGAGGATTCGAGCTGTGCCAAGAGAGAAGGTTGAGAACGCACATCAACACCACTGAGGCGAGCTGACACCACAAGGACACAAACAAAAGCAAAACGGCTCACTTCTAGATATTCTGAAACCACACCCCCTGTCTCCATGGGCAACCAGAGGAGGCCACACATGAGTAAAGGATTTGCATGACACTGCTCAAAAATCCGGAAAGCTTCCAGGTGTGAGGAAAAAGCACAGGAAGAGGGGTATTCGAATACACATCTCCAGAAGCAAAGACATTTGAACTCAGAACAGCCTGTCTTCTGCAGGTGATTTTAGCAGAAACAGAGACAGAATCCCACAAAGTTGTCCTGTCCTGTTCTGTTCTGTTAGCAACATCAATCAGGGTGGGGCTAAGTCTGAGTGAACACCCCCCCCTTCATCAAGCACCCCAGGAAATCAGGCCCCACCTCCTCAGATAGATAGCGGCAGACTGCAGAGGCCTAGCAGATTTCCTTGCAATTCAGGCAGGTGCTAACCCCTGGAGTATCTGTTCACTACACTCAACTGGGTCAGCCATCTGCAGAGACACCAGTGACTGGGTCCAAAAAAGTGGCAAAGAAGAGAAGGAGACATCAACCTTCCCAGACTGATCTATTTGCTGGGTGGCTTCTCCTGACTCCACGCAGCACTGGAGTAAGCCATATCAGAGTAGTCACCAGCCCCCTGATATCCAGTCCCCAGAGACTTCTTAAATTCTCCCACCGAGACAGGTGCAGATTCAGACAATTGATTTGGACCTTCTGAACTGAACCAATAGACTGAGGACTTTTCAGGTGGTGCCCTGGGTGTGGGA
>CAUYPK010116362.1:0-15504 GCA_963574355.1 Loris lydekkerianus | reverse complement strand
AATGTCCAGTTAGTTTTTCTGTTTTTAGTAGAGATGGAGTCTCACTCTGGCTCAGGCTGGCCTCGATTTCTACCTTAGCGTCCCAGAGTACTAGGACTCATTTGGAAGTAATTGTTATAGGGACCTAAAGCTTTTTAGCTTCGTGTGGGGAAATTTGGGTAATGCATAATGTAGTAACAGTTCTTTATTCAGAAGGGAATGTTGCATGACTCAGTCTCCAGGCTTGACTTTCTTTTTTGCATAAGGAGTTGGGAGGTGATCCTGAGATCTTCATTTTCCTTTATACTTTGAAGTCTCTTTGTTGGTTTCTATTCTTTTTTCTTTGGTGGTTTCTAAATTAGCTTCACTTTCCTCCATACTTCTGTTTCTTCATTATAGCACTTACTACATTATATCATCAATAGATTTTGTCTCACCTTCTCTGTCAGTACCATGCGCTAACCAATTGTGCCACTGGAGCACTTGTCTCACCTTCTCTACAATGACTTCCTTGAGAGCACTGATTATTTATCTACTATCTTTTCTAGCCTTCAGCACACTGCTTTGTACATATTAGCTGCTAAATAAAGATTTGTTGAATAATATCCTTCAAATAGTCCTCTTGTGACATTTTGTTTGTGACTCAAAGGCCTCCTCCTCAGCTCCAGGTTACTTTATTACTAGCATATCAAGAAGGATCAAAGGCATCAGTGTCAGGAAAGACTACTTAGACTAGTCCACTTAATTCTGTCAATGATAAGATTCTAACAGAAGGCCAGGCGCAGTGGCTCACACTTGTAATCCTTGCACTCTGGGAGTCTGAGGCAGGTGGATTGCTTAAACTCAGGAGTTCAAGACCAGCTTGAGCAAGATGGCGACCCACATTCTACTAAAGTAGAAAAACTAGCTGGGCATTATGGTGGGTGCCTGTAGTCCCAGCTACTACTCTTGGGGCTAAGGCAGCAGGATCTCTTGAGCCTAAGAGTTTGAGGTTGCTGTGAGCTATGATGATGCCATGGCATTCTACCTAGGGCAACAGAGTAAGACTCTGTCTCAAAAAGAAAACATTCTAAAAGAAGATTCATAGCACAACAGGTAATATAAGAAGACTGTATAATAGAGACTCCACACCAGTAATATGCTGCTAAAAGTGTAACAACCAGCTCTCCAGAGGAAAAATGTTCTGGTTTTCCCAGTTGTGAATTTCTTGTTTTTCTTCTTTTGTTTTTTGAGACAACAGTCTTACTGTGTCACCCTCAGTAGAGTGCTGTGGCTTCACAGCTCACAGCAACTTCAAACTCTTGGGCTTAAGTGATTCTCTTGCCTCAACCTCCCGAGTAGCTGGGACTATAGGCACCCACCACAACACCTGGCTATTTTTTTGTTGCAATTATCATTGTTGCTTTTATTTTGTTTTATTTTATTTTATTTTTTGTAGTGTTTGGCTGGGGCTGGGTTTGAACCCGCCACCTCTGGCATATGGGGCCTACGCCCTACTCCTTTGAGCCATAGGTGCTGCTGCCCCATCATTGTTGTTTTTAGCTGGCATGGGTGGGTTTGAACCTGCAGCCCTACACACTGAGCTATGGGTGCCGCCCAAAGGCATCTTCCTAAAGTGGAATTCACCTGTATCTATTTATATGGGGTTTTATGTGGCTTTGTGAATATTCTGAGGCTTTTTTTCTCTTTTTCTCACCAAGCCCTCTCTTCCCAGGACAATCTGTACACAGAAAGTGTGATAGAAGTATCAGGAAACTAGGAAACTGGGTGGGGTCACAGTGTCTGTAGTAGAAGACATGGAGTGGGCTCACCCTTCATCCAGGTCCTAAGCTCTGCTCAGACCAGAGGCTTCCCCTACCGTAGGCATCAGTGCTCACCAGGCACCCAGGAGAACGGATCTTCTGCTCATGCCTCCTTCACACTCAGGGGGACTTTGGAGAAGAGTTTGTCTGCCTGGTCTCCTTTCAGTAGTGATTACGTACGTCAAGTACCACAAAGCAGTGCCATATAACTCAGGTCATGCAGCCAGATGGTGGCAGGCACGGTGTCTACCCAAAATGGGGAACGAGGAGCCACCAGAGTGGCTTTTAAGTATGTAAATCAGATAAGTCACTTAAAACTTTTCCATTGCACTTAGAATAAAATCCAAATCCTTTTCCACTATCTATAAATTGCTCCATGTCCAGGCTGCTACCTACTCTCTGACTTCAGACCACTCTCCCTCGTGTTCACCATGCTCTGGCCTGTGAGACATATCAAGGGATTTATCTCTGTCCCAGGGATACATCATGCTGCCCAGTCCCTCATCAGGCTCTTTGCACTTCCTATTTCTCCTGCTTGGAATGTTCTTCCATCAGCCTTTTCTACAGCTGACACTTTATTCAGCTCAAATGGCACTTCTTTGGTGATTTTTCCCTGTTTCAACCTATCTAGTAATGTCTGCATTCAAGTAATTTTCTAACATAATGCCTTGCTTTATTTTCTTTGTGTCACTTTTCATTACCTGAAATATATTTTTTCACTTGTATATTATCTGTATCTCCCATGAGCATAAAAGCTCCCTGATAGCCTGAACCTTGGTTCTTGATCACTGCTTTATCCCCAGACCCTATAATACCGCTTAGCACACAGCAGAGGCCTACAGAATTGTGTGTGTGTGTGTGTGTGTGAGCATAACCTCGAGATCTTATTGTCTTCATCTTTCTTTCTTTCTTTCTTTCCTTCCTTCCTACCTTCCCTCCCTCCTTCCCTCCCTCCCTCCCTTCTTTCTTTCTTTCTTTCTTTCTAAGACAGAGTCTCATTATATCACCCTCAGTAGAGTGCTATGGCTTCACAGCTCATGGCAACCTCAAACTCTTGGGCTTAAGTGACTCTCTTGCCTCAGCCTCCCACATAGCTGAGACTACAGGTGCCCACCACAGCGCCCGTCTATTTTTGGGTTATAGTTGTCATTGTTGTTTGGCAGGCCTGGGCTGGCTTTGAACCCGCCAACTCCTGTGTATGTGGCTGGCGCCCTAGCCGCTGAGCTACAGGCACTGAGCCTGTCTTCATAATCAAATAAAAGATGAACCCTAGAACTAGATCACTTGGCCCTTTTTTCTTTCTGTCTACTTCAGTTCAAAATGTGTCTATCTCTTAGTAGCCAGCATTCTCTTACATCTGCAGTTGGGCTTGATGCATTGAAGCCTCAGCACAATCTTCTTTGTAGTTTTAGATGTTTTCTGGAAAATCAGTTTAGTCTGCCCACCTGACTCCACTTCCCGTCACAACACTGCTTTCCATGAGAGTACAGAGAATACTCGCTCTCCTTGTACTCTGTCACTTTGTGGGGTTGGTGCTTGGCACATTTCTTACAGAAAGTCCAGAAGGTTCTAGGAATGTTCACCATGTTTATGGGTATGTATATTCACAAAGTGAATTGTTTCTTTAGAGATAGGGTCTCAGTCTGTCCCACAGGCTGGAGTGCAGTGGTATGATCATAGCTCACTGCATCCTCAAACTTCTGGGCTCAAGTGATCCTCCTGCTTCAGCCTTCTAAGCAGCTGAGACAACAGGTGTGCATCTCCATGCCTGGCTTATTTATGTATGTATTTATTTTTGAGACAGAGAGTCTCACATTGTCATCCTCGGTAGAATGCCATGGTGTCACAACTTGTAGCAACCTCAAACTCTTGGGCTGAAGTGATTCTCTTGCCTCAGCCTCCTGAGTAGCTTGGACTACAGGCACTGCCACAATGCCCAGGTATTTTTAGAGACAGGATCTTACTCTTGCTCAGGCTGGTCTTGAACTCCTGAGCTCAAGGGATCCATGTGGCTTGGCCTCCCAGAATGCTAGAATTATAGGCATGAGCCACTGCATCTAACCATCTCTGGCTAATTTTTTTTTTTTAAGTTTTTTGTAGAAATAGGGTCTCACTATGTTTCCCAGGCTAGTCTCAAACCTGGCCTTAAACAATGCCCTGGCCTCAGCATTCCAAAGTGCTGAGATTATAAGTGTGAGTCACTGTGTCTGACCCAATTAAAAAAAATTTGAAAATAAATGGAAGATAGAATACTTACCTGTAGGCCAGATGCAATGTCTTATGCCTATAATCCTAGCACTCTGGGAGGCCGAGATGGATGGATTGCTTGAGCTCTGGAGTTTAAGACCAGCTTGAGCAAGGGCAAGACCCCTTCTCTGCTAAAAAATAAAAAAACTAGCTGGGCATGGTGGTAGGTGCCTATAGTCCCAGCTACTCAGGAGGCTGAGGCAGGAGGATGGATATCGCTTGAGCCCAAGGGTTTGAGTTTTCTGTGAGCTACAAAGATGCCACAGCAATCTACCCAGAGTGACAGAGTGAGACTCTATCTCAAAAAAGTAAAAAGAATATTTATTTGTATTCCCTGATTCATGTAAAGAGTAAACCCCTCAATTCAAGGCTCAAAATCCTTAGAATTCAAGCAGATTAAGATTTTCATCATTGCTATTATTATACTCACTTTTATCATCATTCCATCACCATCCTTATGAACAATAGTGCGACGTGGCACATAGGACACTTAATGACTGAAGGAGTGGTGACTGTACAGCTGGCCTCAGGCTTCCTTTGCAGCCTAATTTATTCCTCCACTGTCCCAAGTTCAGTTTCTTATGTATACTATGCTCTCCCTACTTGAAACCAGTCATTTTCACTCAATGCATCATGTCTTTATGTGTTGGCCTACTCTGCTGCTCCTTCTATACGGATTCCCGTACTTTGGTTTTCATTCTTCCGTTAGGTACAAGTCTGTATCCCTTCCATGTAGTTAGTCACTTCTCTGCTTTGTCTATAGCTCTATTAAATGCTCATCTCCTGAATTATATTTGTTTGTTGACATATCTGTCTTCCTCCCTAGATAGTGAGCTCCTTGAGCGATGCTGCTTATGAGTTAGTGTCAGACATTCATCATCTTACTAAGTCCTTGCAACCCCCGGTTATGGGCACCACCACTACCCTCATTGTTTAGATGAGGACACTAAAGCTCAGAGAGACTTGCCCAAGGCCATTAACTCATTTTTGTTTTTGATGAATTATTTTCTCTCTTAGACCTTGGTTTTAGTTTCGAAAGCCAATTCTGCCTGACATTCTGGATTTTAGCTCCATGGAAACCGGAAACTGGGCAGACACCATCACCTAGTCTCAGTTTGCCCCCTGGTGGTCTTTCAGCAACATCACAGTCCCGGGAGACTTGGCATCAGGCTTTGGGAAAGCAGGTTTGCAGCCATAGAAAACAACTGTAGGACGATGACCATTCTAGAATAGAATCAGATTCCTCACTGATCACTGATAGATTGGTATAGAATCCTGTCTTCCTTCAGTACAAAGGAACTTGGGAGATCAGGCTCCCTGTTCTCAGCCTCCAGCTGAACCCATCCTTTATCTGTTTCTTTTCCAACTAGATGAAGTTAGTATCTAAGATGCTGACTTTTTCTTCAGCACCCATCACAGGGCTCTCTTTGGAGGCAAATTCTTCACTCTGCTCAGTGTAACCACCTATGTCTTTTTGGTAAAAAGAGGTTTTCTCTCTTTCCCTGGGGTAAGTTCATGGCTTACTCCAGACAAAATGAAGATAATACAAGGGTTTCTTTGGTGGTATTGAGCAAATATACAGACTCTGCAAAAATAAGAAATGTGATTTATATTGGAAAAAATGAACAAGACTAGCTGAGAAATGTGTGTCTTTTAGCTGTTTTGTTCTGAAGTGGGGATGGGTCGGGTTCTGTGCTCATTTGTCCCCTTATTTTCTATATTTTGAGCCTAAAAAACGTCTTAAAGCCACCTCTATCCCCCCTCAAAAAACTATAAATATAAATAATTTTTACTTGTCAATTAAAGTTAAAAGGAAAAAACAACTAAATCAAAGAGGTAACTGGTTGTTTGGAATCTTGAGCCAGAGCCTAGCAGGGGTCCTCAAACTTTTTAAATAGGGGGCCAGTTCACTGTCCCTCAGACTGTTGGAGGGCTGGACTGTAGTTTAAAAAAAAAACAAAACTATAAACAAATTCCTATGCACTCTGCACATATCTTATTTTGAAGTAAAAAAAAACAAAACGGGAACAAATACAATCACACTGACTCATGTGGCCTGCGGGCTGCAGTTTGAGGACCCCTGGCCTAGAGGAAGAAGAATGAGGCCCTGAGTGCAGGGAGAAAAGAAAGACTTACAGGAAGCCATGGTGGTGTGGACAAGGAGTGAGACCAGCTCCCAATTTTAAGTGGTTTTAGATGTATCTGGAAATTTAAAGAAATTGAAGAACTATTTTGCACTATCAGTGTGCTTTTTTTGTGGTTTGGGATTCATTGAGGGTACTAAGAATTCGTTTATGCTGATTGTCTTTTTTTTTTTTGAGACAACGTCTCAAGCTGTCACCCTGGGTAGAGTGCTATGGTGTCCCCGCTCACAGCAACTTCAAACTCTTGGGCTTAAGCAGTCCTTTTGCCACAGCCTTCCAAGTAGGTGGGACTACAGGCGTTGCCACAACGCCCGGCTATTTTTTGGTTATAGTTGTCATTGTTGTTTGGCAGGATTCGAACCCTCCAGCTCTGGTGTATGTGGCTGGTGCCTTAGCTGCTTGAGCTATAGGCACCGAGCCCTGATTGCTTTTGTTAGGTAAATTCTCTCTTATAATTGTGTCCTACCCCCCAGAGGTGTGCCATACACTGTGCCCCCTAAACTCCATCCTCCTCCCCTCTCCCTACTCTGTCATTCTTCTACCCCCCCCCCACATTTATTAGGTCATCTACTGCCTTCATTTTTTTTTTTTGTAGAGACAGGGTCTCACTTTATTACCCTGGGTAGAGTGCTGCGGCATCACAGCTTACAGCAACCTCCAGCTCTTGGGCTTAGGTGATTCTCTTGCCTCAACCTCCTGAGTAGCTGGGACCACAGGCACCCCCACAATGTCCGGCTATTTTTTGTTGCAGTTTGGCCAGGGCCAGGTTTGAACCTGCTACCCTTATGGGGCCAGCACCCTACTCACTGAGCTACAGGCACCGCCCCCCATCTACTGCCTTCATATTGGAATTGAGTACATTGGATTCTTGCTTCTCCATTCTTGTGATGCTTTACTAAGAAGAATGCTTGTTTGTTAAATATAATATTTTTCTAACAGTGAGCACTTTGAAACTTAAAAGTAAACATTAAAGACCTGCCTACCTCACTGCTAAATCTCAGCACATATATCATCCTGCCACATAGGTGTTCAGTAGATATTTGCTGAAATGAATGAATGTTAGCTGCACCATAGGGGGTGGGAAAAGTCTACTTACATTGCTTTAATTCCTCACTGATAATTATAGAATTGAGAGTTATAAAACAAATCCTTACGTTATACTTCCTTGGTCCAAAACAGTGAGTCTTTCAGTGGTCCCTCAAGATCTTGGGAGTACTCCTGTGTAATCTAGGGATAATAACATACCCACCTCACAGGGTTACTTTAGGTCTCAAGAGAAGTATATTATCACTTAGTGTGGAACCTAACACATGGCACCTAACACATAGTCTCATTTCCAACCCAATGTTCTAGCCACATCAAATTGTTCATCAGTCCCAAATAGATGCTGACCTTTTTTTCCTTTTTTGGAGAGAGGGTCTCACTCTGTCACCTAGGCTAGAGTGCAGTGGCATCATCAGGGTTCAGTGACGCTCCCACTCCTGGGTTCCAGTGATTCTCCTGCCCCTGTCTCCTGAGTAGCTGGGACTGTAGGTATGTGCTACCACATCAGCAAATTTTTCTATTTTGGGGGGCCGGGGCCAGGTTTGAATCTGCCACCTCCAGTATATGGGGCTGGCACCCTACTCCTTTGAGACACAGGCGCTGCAAAATTTTTCTATTTTTTATAGAGACAGGATATAGCTCTTGCTCATGCTGGGCAAAAATTCCTGGCCTCAGGTGATTCTTCTGCCTTAGCCTCTCAAAGTGCCAGGATTATAGGTCTGACTGCCTTTGTTAGGTAAATTCCCTCTTATAATTGTGTCCTACCCCCAAGAGGTGTGCCATACACTGTGCCCCCCAAACTCCTTTCTCCTCCTCTCTCCACACTGCATCATTCTCCTATGCTCCACCATTTATTAGGTCATTTACTGCCTTCATATTAGAGTCAATCCCAGGAGACTCGGCATCAGGCTTTGGGAAAGCAGAGTTCACAGAAATCTACAGATTCGGTGCTATCCCCATTAAAATATCAACATCGTACTTTCAAGACTTGGAAACAATAATTCTTATATGCTTATAATGCACCTGACCAAACCTTGAACTTTCTTTTTTTGCAGTTTTTGGCTGGGGCAGGGTTTGAGCCCGGCACCTCCAGTATATGGGGCTGGCGCCTTACTCCTTGAGCTACAGGCACTGCCCCAGACCCTGAACTTTTTATACCTTCATACTTTAGCTCTTAGTTTTCTCTCTGCCTGCAATGCCTTGCCTTGGAATGCATTCCTTTGGAATGCCTGGTGAACTCCTCCTCATCCTTCAAAATAGAGTTCTCTCTTCTGTGAAATCTCTCCCCCCCCCCCCCCACTTTTTGTTCTCTGCAATGCAGCAGCCTGTGTATGTCTGTTATAGCACTTGCAATTCTGCTATAAATCTTTTGGTTTCTGTTATAGTTATTTCTACTTTCACCTCTTTATTAGGCTGTGGTCTTGGAGGGGCAAGAACCAGTTCTTATTGGTACAGTATTTGTAGAGTATTGGGAAAGGGTCTGGAGGAGACTGGGAAGCTACATGAAAAACACAGAAGGATTAAATTTACCAAAAGAACTACTTCCTTTGAAACAAAAAGGGGGAAACTGAAGAGGAAAGATTATAAGAGTGTAGCAAGAATCTTTAAAACAAAAGGGAAGGGCCACATCTTGAGGCGAAATCTGGTTTGAGAGAGGAAGAGAGTTTAGGAGGAAGTTGCTCACCCAAACAGAAGAGGAGGGTAAGGGAGAGGTGGTTTGGTCTGAGGGACTGATCCTTTTCCTTCCTAGATGTGCAAGGCCAGAGGATGCAGTCATCAGCACCTGGGCTGGAAAAAGTGGTTCTTGGGCCCATGGAAGAAGCAGCTTTGTTTCTAACTGGAACTATGTTCAATGGCCTTATTCACATCCGTGTCTTTCAGTCCAGCAAGGAGAAGCTGGAGGAAGTGGGAAGGTTTACAGTGATGTGGATGAGGAGGGATGAGGGTTAGTGGTCAGACAAAGCCATGGAGAACTGTCTGGGTAGAGGAGCTATGAGAAGGATGGCGGGGAATTTTGGCAGCAATGCAGTCCTTGGAAAGCATGGCAGGAGTAGCAGAGCAAATGCAGCTGAAGAGGAAACATTGGTACCTGCGGCTGCACTGCCATTTTCTCTAGTTGGCAGCTTGTATTAAAGTGTGTCTCTGACTCCCTCTTCCCTCAGTGGCCTGTGGTACAGGTGAGGGCTTAGATAAAACCAACATACGCTGTTTAGGTTTTCACTACTCTAGGCTGTAGGCCTCAGCTTTCTGTATCGTTTTATAATTATACAAAGGACCCTTGACAATTATTTTCAGATGACTCTTCAAAAACAACCAACCTATGTCTTGGTCAGAGTACTTTGATGCAAACAACAGAGATGGTAATTTAAGAAAAAAATGGGGCTTGGCACCCGTACCTCAGTGAGTAGGGCGCTGGCCACATACACCCAAGCTGTTGGCTTCAAGGCCAGCCCGGGCCTGCTAAACAACAATGACAATTGCAACCAAAAAATAGCCAGGCATTGTGGCATGTGCCTGTAGTTCCCGCTACTCGGGAGCCTAAGGTGAGAGAATTGCTTAAGCCCAAGAGTTTGAGGTTGCTGTGAGCTGTGACACCACAGCACTTCACCGCCGAGGGCGACATAATGAGACTCTATCTCAAAAAAAAAAAAAAATTAAAAAAAAGAAGAAAAAGAAAAAATGGAATTTGCTGAAAGAATACAAAATGTTGACAGAAGGCTGGAGAGTGAGATATGGAAAATGGGCTGTAAGCTAGGAAGGCCAGGCAGGGGGCATTACAACCACACTTGTGCCTCAGGAACAATGTGGCATGGTTACAGTCACCATGGTGGGAACCCCTGGCCCCACCTTTCTCCCCCATTGGGAACCCACTGCTGTTGGATGCCGTCTGTCTCTGTTGTTAGGAGCAATTCTGAAGTTGTCTCTATGTTTTTGTGTCATTTGCTAAAAATTCAAAGTTTAGAGAGGAGAGGCCAAGTGGGTGAGCCTAGGCATATGTCATGTCCTAGCTACTAGGGAGCAGGAAGAGGCCTACCCCCACCACTCACTCTTCCGCTTCCCTAGTCTCATCAGTACTGCACAAAATGGGGGCAGTGCCACAAATAGGAAGGAGGTTTGAATGCTGGTGGTAATCCAAACAAAAAATGCTCAATTCCTCCTGTCTTTTTTTAGACTAGTTTTCTTTCCTAGGTTATTCTGGTTTTGTCAGTTGTCAATTGTCATCACAATCCCAGGGTGTGAGGCTTGAGACATTATTTTTTTAATTTTTATTTATTTATTTTTTTGAGACAGAGTCTCCCTCTTGCCCTGGGCAGAGTGCTGTGGCATCACTGTAGCTCACAACCACATCAACTCTTGGGCCCAAGCGACTCTCCTGCCTTAGCCTCCTGTGTAGCTGGGACTATAGACACCTACCATGATGCCTGGCTAGTTTTTCTATTTTTGGTAGAAACAGGGTCTGTCTCTTGCTCAGGCTGGTGTTGAACTCCTGGGCATTCTGCCCACCTGGGCCTCCCAAAGAGCTAGGATTACAGGTGTGAACCACCACGCCCCGAGGCTTGAAACTTTATAATCATCTTCATCTCCATCATCTTCCCACATAGTGAATAACTCTCTGGATTTCTTAGTTTTGCCTTACTTTCTGTCACTGCTACTGCTTTAGTAGGATTAATTTGGCAACAGTGTAGAGGACAGAAGAGACTAGAACAGTGGTTCTCAACCTTCCTAATGCTGTGACCCTTTAATACAGTTCCTTATGTTGTGGTGATCTCCAGCCATAAAATTATTTTCATTGCTACTTCATAACTGTAATTTTGCTACTGTTAAGAATCGTAATGTAAATATCTGATATGCAGGATGGTCTTAGGCAACCCCTGTGAAAGGGTTGTTCCACCCTCAAAGGGGTCGTGACCCACAGGTTGAGAACTGCTGGACCAGAAATTGGGAGCTGGAGCTGGAACAGACCTTTCAACTTATCTATTGTCGTGTTTTCATCTGGGAGAATTCATTAGAATTATTATTAAGGCGGTGCCCGTTGCTCAGTGGTTAGGGCACCGGCCACATACATCAAAGCTGGTTTGAAGCCAGCCTGGGCCAGCTAAACAACAATGATAACTGCAACAAAAAAAGTAGTCGGGTGTTGTGGCGGGCACCTGTAGTCCCAGGTACTTGGAGGCTGAGACAAGAGAATTGCTTAAGCCCAAGAGTTTGAGGTTGCTGTGAGCTGTGACACCATGGCACTCTACCCAGGGTGAAAGCTTGAGACTCTGTCTCAAAAAAGGAAAAAAAAGGGTTTTTTTTTTGTTTGTTTGTTTTTTAAAAAGAATTGTTATTAAAAAATATCACACATCCTGCCTGGAGTGGTGGCTTGTGCTGATAATCCCAGCTACTGGGAGAGGCTGAGATGGACTATCACTTGAGCCCAGGAGTTTGAGGCTGCAAGGAACTACAATCATGTATATAATCACCAGCCTGGGTGACAGAGTGAGATCCTATCTCAAAAACAACAGCAACAAAAGTACACATCCTGGCATCTTCTACCTGGGCTTTTGTGTCAGTAGATCTGAGGTGGGACCTTGACATATACACACACACACACACACGTATACATACACACAGAGGATGCCAAAAAGTGCATACACATTGTAAGAATGGTATTAATGTATTACGTATTATATATTATGTATATACTTGGAGCATTCCTTGTAATTGCCAGAGTCAAGTATGACTTGTATTCATCTTTTGTTATTGGTATGTATTGAGTATTAGAATTTTTTTTTTTTTTTTTTTTTTTTTGAGACAGAGCTTCAAGCTGTCGCCCTGGTTAGAGTGCTATGGCATCACAGCTCACAGCAACCTCCAACTCCTGGGCTCAAGTGATTCTTCTGCCTCTGCCTCCCAAGTAGCTGGGACTACAGGCGCCTGACACAATGCCTGGCTATTTTTTGGTTGCAGCCCTCATTGTTGTTTGGCAGGCCCGGGGCTGGATTCTAACCCACCAGCTCAGGTGTATGTGGCTGGCGCCTTAGCTGCTTGAGCCATAGGCGCCGAGCCGAATATTAGAATTTTAATAACAGTTTTAACCTTTCTTAAAATGTTTATACCTCCCCCCCCACCCCCCCTCCACACACGGATGTGTTTCTGAGGAACATTTCAGGCTTAGAATGGCTAAATTCTAATACTCTTGTTTTAAAGATGGGAAGACTGAGGCTTACAGAGAAGTTAGATGTTTAAAATCACACAGTGAGTTAGAAAGGGTCAGGACCAGTCATGGATATCCCTGCTTTTGATGCAATATTGCCCAGATCTCTTGCTTTTTCCTCCTGCCATAGGAAATTTTATGTCTTTGTTTGCATACAAGAAAGCATCTGAGGCTTCTGTGGCTCAGGTCCTTCAACAGCAAACAGGCCCTTCAGATTAAGAGGCTCAACCCATGAAGAGTGAACAGCTTGCACAAAGGCACCCATTTCTTATGGTGCTTGATCTCTGGACCACAGATCTCCCTTGTCAGAATCTGGGCAAAATTTTCTTAAAAACCTCAAATGGGGAGGGCAGTGGGGTGAGGCATATGGATAAAGGTCAGCCCAGCCAAAGCCAGACTTCCATGTCTGGCAGGATTCTGTCTGGGCCCTTATGCACATAGATTTTGTTTTAATTACTCATTGACCCTTCTTCAGTTTTTGACTGTCTTTTAGCTATCTGGTTCTCAGCTTGGGAATCCACTTTTCTTTTTTTTCCTTTCTCTTTGAGAGAACAGACACCAATCCAAAGAGGGATTGGCTTTGGATTGGTTTACCACTAGCTCTGGTCGATCTCATGGAAACCCAGGGCTTCAAATGCCTTCTAATATATTATGTTGCTTTTTTGATTTTGCTCTCTTTATAAAACTTGTGTTTTCCCTGTAGGAAATACTATTTATTAAATGCTTTCCTGCTCCAAATCTACCTTAGGGCAAGGAAGCAAACAAAGGGAGAATTGCTGCAGCAGAATCAGCTTTCCATCAGAGGGGAGCCCGTCTTTCTCCTCTGCCCTTTACATACAGAAGCCGGGCTAGCATTAAAGTCTGAGCACCTCACCCTGGCCTGGGCAGGGATGACATGGTCAGAGCTGGTCTTTAGGAAGCAATTTTAAGAGCTGTGCAGGATCCAGCAGGAGTGTCCAACCTGTGGCCCATGGGCCTCGTGTAGATTATGTGAGGACTTTTTTGCTTATCTGTGGTGACAGATATAATGAAAATTATACACAGACCTTTTTGCTCATCAGCTTTTGTTAGTGTTTGTGTATTTTATGAGTGGCCTAAGACAACTCTTCTCCTAATATAATGCAGAGAAGCCAAAAGGTTGGACACCTTTGGGTCAGAAAAAGAGAATGTGGGAAGAGAGACACTCACCTATAGTAGCTACAGAAATCTAGGGGAGAGATGATGAAACTAGAATTGGGCAGTGGGAATGGGACAAAGAGTAGAAAATAGGGAGAAAAACTTTGGTGGGAGAATTGACAGGACTAAGTCACTGAGCGGATATAGAAGATGAGGCAGAAATTAAAGAGCACTAAGTTTGGTGCTCTAGGACCTGGGAGGACTTTTAATAGGATGAGGGAAATAAGAAGAGTTGATTTGGAAGGATGGTAGAAGGGAATGACATTAGTTTTGTACATGAGGGATGCAGACATCCAAAATGATGTTTCCATCAGGCAATTGAATATGGGAGGCCCAACTCAGGAGGTCTGTGCAGCAGACATCAATCTGGAGTTGCAGAAGTGAGAAAGTGTGAGCCAGACCAGGAAAGTGGCAGAGTGAGAAGGGGGTGGGGGGGGTGGGGGTGGGGGCTGAAGCCCACGGCAAGAGGAATGCCTATATTATAGTCCCCAACATGTGGCCAACTCAAGGAAAGTGTTGAGATGGAGCCAGGGAAAAAAAAAAAAAGGAAAGTGTGGTTCTGCCAGCCAAGGGAGGATATTTCAGGAAGGGATATGGAGAGAGAGGATGAGAGGAGGATGAGAGGAGGATGAGAGGAGGAGGAGAGGAGATGAAGACTAACAAGAGGCTGCTACTTGTGGCAGTTAGCTACCAAGGTAGGCCTGGTTTTAGGCACAACAGCTACACCGATCAGGCCCTCACATTAAATGAAGCATCATAATGATCTCTGACCCCTCCAACCCAGAGATTTGCATGGAGTACAAGAGTTATAGTATATCGCTGGTTATGAGCTTGAGCTTTATTTTTTATTTTATTATTATTATTTTTTGAGACAGAGTCTTACTATATTGCCCTGGGTAGAGTGCTGTGGTGTCACAGGTCACAGCAACCTCAAACTCTTGGGCTTAAGCCATTCTCTTGCCTCAGCCTCCCAAGTACCTGAGACTACAGGTGTCGGCCAAAACACCCAGCTATTTTTTTTGTTGCAGTTGTCATTGTGTTTAGCAGACTTGGGCTGGATTCGAACCCACGGGGTTGGGTTTATATGGTCGGTGCCCTAACCACTGACCTATAGGCACCAAGCCATGAGCATGAGCATGAGCATGAGCATGAGCTTTAGAGTCAAACTGGTCCAGATTGAAATTCTGGGTACAATTACCTGTGTGACCTTCAGCAGATTAATGAATCTCTTTGAGTCTCAGTTTTTCAGCTGTAAAGTGGAGGAAAATGCTTAATATATATGAACCAATTTCTGTAATGTCTGATGTACCAACAGAGATTATTAAATGTGCCCTCCATATTTTTCATATTTTAATCATGGTAATCGTAAAATCATTGTAAACATAAAATTTATTGTAAATGTAAAATCATGGTAAAAATAAATTTCTCTTTTAGATAGTTGATTTGAGGATTAAGAAAGTAAATATAGGCTTGGCACCTGTGGCTCAAGCGGCTAAGGTACCAGCCACGTACACTTGAGTTGGCGTGTTCGAATCCAGCCCTGCCCGCCAAACAATGATGTCTACCCAGGGCAACAGCTTGAGGCTCTGTCTCAAAAAATAAATAAATAAATAAATATTGATTTCCTAAACCAAAGGAAATGTCTCAGGAAATGTCCTTGGTGGATAGTTGAAAATATTTGGAGAATAGGGAGGTCTAATATACTTTCCCTTTATGGCTGGGCAACTATTTCCAAACTAAAGAAACTAAATAACCTTTTTTGTACTTTTTTTTTTTTTTTTTTTTTTTTTTTTTAATTATTATTATTATTAGTATTTTATTATTATTATAGATAAAAATATGCACCATAGATGTGGCCCAACCCATCACCCTCCCTCCACCCAAACCTCCCCCCTCCCTTCCCCTTCCTTGG
>CAUYPK010116359.1:0-13215 GCA_963574355.1 Loris lydekkerianus | reverse complement strand
AGATGACCATTGTCTTCTTGCTTGGGAAGTTTCATTAGAGAAGTCTGCAGTCACTCTGATGGATTTGCCCCTGTAGGTCAACTGGCGCTTACTGCTGGCAGCTTGCCAGAATCTTTTCTTGTGTCTTGACTTTGGACAGCTTCATCACAATGTGTCTTGGAGCAGCTTGGTTAGAGTTGAGGCGACCTGGGGTCCGATATCCCTCTGAAAGCAGTGTATCAGAATCTTTGGTGATATTTCGGAAATTTTGTTTTATAATATTCTCTAGTATGGCTTCCATTCCTCTGGGGCATTCTTCTTCCCTTTCTGGGATTTCTATAACTCGTATGTTGGAACATTTCATAAGGTCCCATAATTCTGACAGTGAACGTTCTGCTTTCTCTCTCTTCTTTTCTGCCTCTTTTACTATGTGTGTCTTCTACCTCTGAAATTCTTTCTTCTGCATGGTCTAACCTGTTGCTGATACTTTCCATTGCATCTTTAAGTTCCCTAATTGCTTCATTTCCTTCAGCTCTGCTATATCCTTTCTATATTCTTCACATCGTTCATCTCTTATTTGATTCTCTCTTTTGGATTTCCTTTTGGTTATTTTCCACTTTATTAGCAGTTTCCTTCATTGTTTCCATCATTTCCTTCATTGTTTTCATCATGTGTATTCTAGATTTCCTTTCTGTCGTTCCTAACATTTCTTTATAGGTAGAATCCTCTGCAGTAGCTACCTCATGGTCCCTTGGAGGGGTTGCTCTGGACTCGTTCTTCATGTTGCCTGGAATTTTGTGCTGGTTCTTCCTCATGAGTGATTTCTTTTATCTGTTCCCTTGTCCTAATTTCCCTTTCACTTCCTCTTGCTCTTTAAGTTCCCGTGCCTGTGGACTAAGGTTTCGATGAGTCCTTTTGATATAGGACCAGAACGATGAAAAGGTTGAAGAGCAAGAAGGGATAAAAGAAAGAAAAAGAAAGAAAAGAAAATAGAGGAAGGAGAGGGGGTGGGTAAAAGGGAATATTGACAAAAAGAAGAGAGGCACAGAAAGAGGGAGACAGGAGCAGTATAGGTGTACAGTAGGGTACTTTGACCCAACCTTAAAAAAATCCCCAACCTCTGGGGGTGCCAGGTTGGGTGGTTCCCTTGAGGTCAGCAGGTCTTTGCGAACCTGATTGGACACAGTACCCCACCTCCACCAAGTAGAGAGGAAAGACAAAAATGCTATAAATGAAACCAAAACAAGCAAACAGAAAACTTTATGGGATAAAATTGGGTGAAAAACAAAATAATAGGGGTAGAAACACTAGCAAAAATTAAGTTCTATTTTCTTTTCTTTCTTTCTTTTTCTTGAAAAAGGCAGCAAAGGGAAATTGTGTTTAAAGTAGAAAAATGGAGAAAGAAAAGAAAGAAAAAATCTGTACGAAAAAGGTTGAAATTAAAAAACAACAACAAAATAAACAAAAAATAAAATGACAACAACAAAAAAACCCAAAACAAAGCTATATATATATATATATATATCTTGTGGAATAATGCGTGGGCAACAGGTGGTCTTCTGAGGTATGAGATGTTAATCACAATGCTGATATGACTGGAGGCCTCCACTGATTTGTCAAACCCCACAGGGTGAAGACCCTAAATCTCTCCTCAGCCCTCTTAAAAGGCACTTTCAACTTCTAAATTTGGCTAAGCAGAAGCTTTCCCAGCAAAGTGCTTGTCGCTGGGATCACTGCTGAAGTGGCTATCTACTTACCCAGTGTGCCAAAACCAGTCTCACTCTGCCCCTGATGGTTAAGGCTGTAAGGCAGCTCAGTCCCTGCTTTTAGGCTGCTCAGTCACTAGGTTACTAGCTCCCGCCCAATCCTTGCTCTATGACCCTGAGGGCGGAGCTTGCCAGGTCAGTTCTCTCACAATGCTCCCTGTGGCCCACAGCTGAACACTGTTAGCTCTGTCTGGCTCAGCGGCTCAGTCTAGGGCCCTACACAGTGCCCAGAGTTCTCCACACTCCTGCTCAAGCTCCCCAAGGCAGTTCAACTGAGTGCCAAGTCCAACAATACCAAAACAGTTCACAGGTATGGTCTTTCCAGTTTGCAGTCTTGGTGCTGCTGTACCTACAGCTGCTGGTGGGATTAGACCAATCGAACACACGCAACCACTTGCCAGTTTTCCACTGTTTTTATCCTCCTCTTGGGGTCCAGAAGTCTCTCGCTGACTCCCTATATTCTCAAAGGGATGATTATAGGCAGATCCCATCAGCCAGAGATGCCTGGAGTCTTATCTCCCCTGACTCACCGTGCCCAGTTGCAGGGAAGCTGTTACTCGGCCACCATCTTGCTCCTCTAAAATAAACTATTCTTACCTTATTTATAAGTGGCATATGTTTGTAATTTCACGTTTATAATAATATATTTTCTTCAATTTTAATATCAGGTGTACCCAGATCAAGTAGAATAATTTTGAAGTATTTCTTCTTTTTCTATTGTCTATTAAGATCTGGCATGATCTGTTTTTTGAAGTTATCTGTTACTTCTGTTTATAAATATTAGTTGTCTATTTTTTGAGACTTAAAAAATGACCTGATGACTTCATACTGAACCTCAGAGTCAAAGCATTCTATAATAGACATACTCTTATTTCACAATGTGAATGTTACTTTCTTTGCATTATTATTATTGCTTAATATTTTGATGTAGCAATTGTCTGATTCCTTTTCTGAATGTATTTATGTTTGTTCGTTCCTTACAAGGTTTTTGTTTCTAGTCCTTATTTTAAACATTGTTATTGTTATTAAAATTTAAGCCTTTTTAATTTTGTGAAGGCAAAAACAATGGAAACCTAATAAACACATGTACATGTAAAAAATATTCTTGAAAAGTAGGATAAACAATTCAAAGAAGAAAAAATATAAAATATTTTAGTGTCAAAGAATTTTTTCATTTATTTCAATGTAAATAAAGGTGAGCATCAAATGCCAGGCTGTTAATACTATTTACCATTATTGATGAACTTTTAAAATTGTGATGTAATAGTTTATTCACAATGTCAATTTTTGTCATACATTGGAAATTAATCCTTTACACCTATTTTTATTTGTGACTGAAAGTATTAGATTTCAATAAAAAAATGTGTAAGAGGTTAGTTTATTAAAATTCTTTTAGTGAGTATGCAGCCAAAAATTTTGAAGGCCACTCTGTAAGATGCAAAAAACTCAATAAATCCTTAAAAAGCTAATGTTTATAAGCCACATTTTCTGACTTCAATGAATTAAACCTAGGAATTTTAAACAGTAAAAATCAATATGACTAGAATAAAATATTCAGTCACAAAATGTACACAGAATGATTTAAATAGAACATCCACATATGGAATGGGACAAAGCCGTATTTACCAGCATATTTGTAGCCACAATTATGTCCAAGAAAAACAAGCAAAAGGGAATTAATAAAGATTAGAGGCTGGGCATAGAGGTTCATGCCTCTAATCTCATTGCTTTGGGAGGCCAAGTCAAGAGGACTGCTTGAGGCCAGGAGTTCAAGACGAGCCTGGGCAAGATAGCAAGGCCTCATCTCTTAAATTTTTTTTTTAAATTAGTGAGGCATGTGCTTGTAGTACCTGCTTCTCAGGCAGCTGAGGTGTTAGGATTGCTAGAGCCCCACAGCTACAGTGAGCTATGATCATACCACTGCACTTCAGTCTGGGCAAAAGAGACCCTGTCTCTTAAAAAAAAAAAGGAAAGACAGAAGAGATATTTATTATGAATTAAAAGACAGAAAGTCTCTATATTTCAAGAAGGAAATATAGAGAACATAAATAAGCAGACCTTAAGATGAAAAACAGGCAGTTACAATTAGGCAGAAGAACATAAAAAGTTGAAGGCACTAGAAAGAATGGAGAACTAGGTTACACCTTGTACTCTAATTTACTCACAAGACAAAAATCCCTTGAAATCCAAGAGTCCACTAAAGGAATTCCCCCCTGGGTACCTTTAGTAATTAAAATAAACTATTCTTCTAACTTTTAGAGAAAGTTTAATTGGAAACAGCAGTAGAGAAGAAGAGTCCAGAGAAATGTATTTTACGAAAATGAAATGTGACTACCTTAATTATCTCTGGTTACAAAAATGATTTAATGAGGTTTTAAAATAAAGTCAACTTCCAAATGTAAGTTTTAAGAAAAGGGGTGAATAAGACATGATGCACCGTGACATCAAAAGGAATAGTCTTTGTATAATCTATTTCTCTGTGACTACCTCTTAACTAAATTTCATGAGACATTACATATATATACACAGTCATGTGTCATAATGATGTGTCTGTCAATGGTGGACTCTGTATGCAGTGATCCCGTAAGATTATAATACCCTATTTTTACTGTTTCTATGTTTAAATACACAAATACTTAGCACTGTGTTCCAATGCCTACAGTATTCCGTACAGTTAAGAGTACAGTTTTGTACTGTGGGTGTATAGGTAGGTCTTACCAGTTTCCTCAAGCATACTCTGTGACTTTTATACTATGATGAAATCACCTAATGACATGTTTCGCAATGTAACCACATCATCAGGCAACACATGACTGTCTAAGACAGTCCGTAATACAAGGCAGTATTCTTACTCTTCGACACTAGGAGGCCATTTTTAAATGCTTTTAGATAATCTGAATGTTCTTACATTATCCCTACTATAGTTAAGTTTTCATTATATGAAGGATAATTAAGCATGTTTTAGACTATCTTTATTTTCCTCCCCCTGGTTGTCTAGCTTTTGGTCATTTCACTGCTCATTAAAATGTCCACAAGAAAAAAGGCAGAGAAACACAAAAAAAAAATTCAAGGCAAGTATAATTGCATTCATATTGACAGATATAGGAAATTCTTACTGGAAGATTTCTGTACTAATAAATAATACCAATTTGCAATTCAATCACTTAAAATATCATCTCAAATCTAATTTACTTAAGACCTTGGGATTGTTTTATTCAAATGGAAGAGTTTCAGACCTATGCAACTAAATGTGCTACAAGTTTTGGTGTTATGAGGAAATACTTTCTGAGATCTAAACAATCCTTTAAAATACAGATTTACATGAGCTGGGGGATGTCTTTATCTGATTGCTTGATCATCAAATTTACAACAAAATATTGAGAAATTATTCTCAAAAGCTAATAAATGATAGAATGGTAGACAAGGGGCCAGCATGAAACTGGTTTCTACATTATATAAAAAACTTTGTACTTTTTAATGATGACCTTACCCAAGGGACAAGTTAATATTCACGGTCACTTGAGATTCTTTCTAGGATTCCATTACTCATTTCTAAAAATGGCCCTGCCCCAGCTGGATATTTTGTAATTAAAAAAATTAAATTTATAGAAACTCTTTCGAATGTCCTGGGATATCTAAGACAATAGAACAAAAAATGTTACTAAAATCATTCCTTTATATTTATGTTATAAAATGAGATTTATGTGTGTATGTGTGTGTGTATATGTACATAAACAGAGCACAGACTAGAAAGACAGCTCTTTTGCTTTCTCTAAGGAAGATTTTAAACAAAATAATGGAGAGAAATCTGGGTAAAAATCCAAGAAGCTGGCTTCTATTTCTCCTTCTACCAATACCTACCTATGTCCATAGTCCAATTCTTCAATTCTTTTTTTTTTTTTTGCAGTTTTTTGGCTGGGACCAGGCTTGACCCCGCCACACCTGGTATATGGGGCTGGCACCCTACTCCTTGAGCCACAGGGGCCACCCAATTCTTTAATTCTTTGGCTCTTAATTTCCTCATAATCTTGATAAGTTCTTCTTTATCTAGAGTTACATAATTATTCTGAACATTAACTCATAAAGTATGAATTATGTCAATTGAAAATGTGATATTACTTTAATAGTTACTCTAAAATTGGGGAGACATAGTAGCAGAGATTAAGACTAAAAACAGATATGAAATCTCAGCTGGTTTCTTCATTCTAGTGTTTCAAGTTCATTTTTGCTGAAATTCAGATGCTTATCAATGACATTCAAATATAAAAATAACTAATCACAAGTGGTGCTTCCTTTAGAGATACATAGATCTAGATAAACTAGATAAACATAACTTTTAAAAACCAGTTGGTGACTCTCCTGGCTATGTAAAGGAGCTCCTAAAATCATCTCATCATCACAGATTGATTTTGTTTTATACCACTTATTTTAGATATCCACATTGAGGTTTTTTTTAACTCAAGAACTGGCCAGTAGTTCAAAATGTAGATTAGTTATTAGTATAGGAAACAAAGAAAATGTAATGTTAATAGCTTAGTTAACATACACATACAGAATTTTTTATTGTCATTAATTATTTAAGAAATAATCAAAGAACTTACAGGTATAGAGCCTAATTAAGAGTACTGGAAGAAAATCTCCAAAAATTAATATGGTGCCAAGTTAGGTTACACACTCTTAAACAAATCAACAGAAAAAAGTAGATCATAAAAAAGGAATGATGGAGAAAATTTTCACACCGTGGTAGACAACACACACAATCCTAGGTCAATCCTGATAGAAACTTAAAAATTAGGGATATTAAAGGCATCAGTTTAAATGAAAGTGTAATAGAAAAATTTCAGAAGTAAAAACATCTGCCAGGTGTAGTTGCTCACACCAGTAATCCCAGCCCTCTGGGAGGCCAAGGCAGGAGGATGGCTTGAGCTCAAGAGTTTGATACCAGACTGAGAAAGAACAAGACCCAAAATAGAAAAACAAGCCAGGCCTGATGGGCATCTGCAGTCCCAGCTGCTCAGGAGGCTGAGGCAGGGAATCGTCTGAGCCCAGGAGTTTGAGGTTGCTATTATTGTAATTCACAGACAGACTCCTTTACAGGCAGGGGAGAGCCAAAGCAGAATGGTAAGCCAGGTACAGTGTGTGCCTGAGGCTTTCCTCTTGCCTGGCGTCTCCTTAGTCTACAAAGGCCTGCAAGGTCCCCTCCCGCATCTAATTAACCCACAGCCACTCTCAGGAAAGGACCTCATCCATCACTCCTCGGGAACGTAACACTTTATATTTCAGTGTATCATTTATTGTCTTGAAAGATGATGATAAATCTCTTGAAATTCTTGGCTCTACATATCTATTCATTCTCACAGAGAAATATTTCATGTATTTATTAAAATGTAGTTGATTTTTAAAAACTATTTTCTGGCATATATGGTATTTCAGTTTTCTTACTTAAAACTGAAAGCTAAGATAATTTTTAAGAAAGATTAAAAAAACATAATAACATAAAATGATTACAAATAAGCTTTGTTAATGATCATAAAGTTCACTTACCATACCACTTATTTTTTACATTAAAGAACTGTTTCCCAGCTGGGCCCAGTGGCTCATGCTTATAATCTCAGGGCTTTGGGAAGCCAACGCAGGAAGAATGCATGAGGCCAGGAGATAAAGACCAGGATGAGCAACACAGTGACACCCCATCTCTACCAAAAAGTAAAAAAATTAGCTGAGTGTGGTGGTACACAATTACAGCCCTACCTACTCCCGACTGCTTGAGCTCAGGAGTTTGAAACTGCAGTGAGCTATGATGACATCACTGCATACTAGCACAGGCAACAGAGAGAGAGAGACCTTATCGCCAAGAAAAAAAATAAGTTTACAAGTTTTAAACATACCATACTCACATAGTTCATCCTAATTAATGACTACAGCATACTCTAAAATGCTCAGTTTACAAGGGAGGCTTATCATGATGTTCTCTGGATGCTTTATACCTATTGTATGGCAGTTGCAATAATTTGTTTCTTTCTAGTTTTTCAAATTCTGAAATATAAAAAAGCATAAAAACTAAATTTTAATTTCATCTATGACTAAACAGCAAACATTCACAATTCTATGGCTCTGACCAGAATTTCACAATCGTAGGAGAAAAGAAATGTTAGTTTTGGCAGATAAAATATCTTAAAAATTATAGGAACATGAAGGCACGAAGGTTCAATCCTAACTCATCCAAACCCACTAAGGAATAGCAAAGCAAAAAGCTGAGAACAGCAAAGAAATTGTTTTCCTTTTTTCTATGATCTTTCCTTTTTTCCTGGAGTGGATTGAAATGTATGCCCCCAAGTTCATATCCACCCAGCACCTTAGGACGTGACCTTACCGGAAACAGGGTCTTTGCAGAGATCATTAGTTGAGGTTATACTGGATTAGGGTAGGCCCTAAATCCAACGTGTGGTGCCCTTGTAAAATGAAATTAAGAGGAAAGGATATACAGAGACGTGGAGGGAGGAAGTCCACATGGAGATGGAGCCCAAGACAGGAATGATGCAGAATGTCTGGGCCACAGGAGTCTGCAACAGGCAGACTTTGCTAGAGTTTTCAGAGCTCTGACTTGCTGGCACCTTAATTTTGGATGTGTAGGCTCCACAACTGTGAGAGAAGTATGTTTCTTTCATTTTAAGCCACTCAATGCATAGCAATTTATCACAGCAGCCCTAGGGGACAGGTACATCCTTAAATGCAAGGGGAAAAAGATAAAAGGATTACATCTTTTTGGGGTCCATACAGTATTGTTTTGTTTTCATGTTTCTTTTAAACTAAGCCATCAGCTTAACAGCTTAATACTATTACTCAAAACCACACTGCATTTTTGTTTCACTCTTCGAAAAAGATTTAGCTTTACGTTTAGCAAAGTTTTATACGGAAATGAGACCTGGCTCTACTTTGGCCTCTAATATAAGAAACAGAATAAAACATTCTCAATAGAAATTTTAAAAATAAAAAAGCTTTAAAAACATTTTATTCTTATAAGAAACTGGGTAATATTTATAAAATATTACTTTCTTTACACTGTATACTTAGTAAATTCTTGTATCTTATATTAATAAAGAGCTGATGTCAAATCCACAGTAGGTGCTCAATAAATATTTATTGAATTGCAGTGAATAGCAGTGTGCTCTTGGTATAAACAGCTGGGGAGAGCAATTTTTAAATCTCTAGGACTTTGGCAAAAATATTTATTTACCCCGTATTTTAATCTGTTCAGGTTGTTCCAACAAAATACCATAAACTGGGTAGGTTACAAAGAAATTTGTACTGCATAGTTCTGAAGACTGGGAAACCCACGGTCGAGGTGTGGTGCAGGCCTGCTTTCAGACAGCCATGCTCTCATTGTGTCCTCCCAGAGGAGGGGCAGGAGAGCACTTACCCTGTTCCTGGGGGCTCCATCTGCATGACCTAATCACTTCCCAAGGGTCACACCTCCAAATATGCTCACAATGGGGATTATGTTTCCACACATGAAATTACAGGGGACACACAGTCCAGAATACCCTGCAAAAACATTTTAGTGCTTTTAGATATTTACCTGAAACTACTGCAAATATTTTACTGTGCTCAAATTCTTTCCTTAAGAAAGACTTAACTGCTAGAAAATAACTTTAATGGGTTGAGGAGATACTCTACTTAACTCTCATTAAAGTTATTTAATCAATATACCCTTCCCCTGCCCACTATCCAAAAAACCTGAATGACATTATCACAAAAATTCTGTCTGTAATATGCCAAAGGACCTTTAAAGACTAAAATATCTTTAATTCAGGGAATAAGCATCAAAAGAATAAACACACTTAGGCAGAGAATACTGATCATTTTGGGGAAGAGAAAAGGAATATTTAAAAAGCTTCTAATTGAATAAACAAAAAAGCATATTAATCTTATATACAAAAATAACATTAAGTGTGCATAAAGTAATCAGGTAAAAACTAGTAAAATATAGAACTACGGTTCTCACAGATTCCGTACAAAACCATAAATATATTTCTCTGATATTACCTCTTTCTGCCACATGGACAGCCTAAAATTCTTTATTCTGTGATTCAATAAGTTATACTAACTTAATACCTGGTAGAATTATGTATTACTGTCATATTTAACATAAGCTTAATTCATACTTCAGTACTTTTAATTCACTTTGAGATGAAATAAATTGTAGTATTTTTAAAAATCTTAACTCTACAAAGGTATCATAATATCAAGACTGACTCATGGATAAATATTTCATAGTTTGGAGAAACTCATTATTTCACAAATACAGTATTTGTAGCTTTTCTCCTTTCAACATTGAGGGAAATATCTAAAAATCTAAATTTAAAGGTTAATGATTCACTAACAATTGTACATGTTTATAAAAAGTGTGGTAATTTCTTGGTCTATTTAAGGACATTTATTCCTTATTATTAATCTAAATAAGAGCCTGTTATACTTAATAACTTTTTTTTCAAGGAAAGAAATTATATCAGAATATACACAGAAGAATGAAAGCTTATACCCAACTATAGCCCAAGATGAAGGGGAAAGAGGAGAGGGAGGGAAGGGGAGGGTAATTGGTGGGACCACACCTACGGTGCATTTTACAAGGGTACATGTTAAATCTACTAAGGGTTGAATATAAATATCTTAACACAATATGGTAATTAAGAAAATGCGGTGAAGGCTATGTTAACCAGTTTGATGAAAGTATTTCAAATTGTATCCAAAACCAGAACATTGTACCCCATAATTACATTAATGTACACAGCTATGATTTAATAAAGACCCAGAAGAGATGTTTAAGTGGACTACAGTGCTCTACCAATACTAAACTAAAGCAATATGGCCGGGCGCAATGGCTCACACCTGTAATTCAGCACTCTGGGAGGCTGAGGCTGGAGGATTCCTTGAGCTCAGGAGTTCAAGACCAGCCTGAGTAAGAGTGAGACCCTGTCTCTACTCAAAATAGAAAAACTAGGTAGATTTGGTGGCTGGTGCCTATAGTCTCAAACTACTAGGGAGGCTGAGGCAGGAGATCAATGGAGCCCAAAAGTTTGAGGTTGCTGTGAGCTATGATATCACAGCACTCTACCCAGGGTGACAGAATGAGACTCTGTCTCAAAGAAAAATAACAATAAAAATGAAACAATATATTGACAGTAGATTGAAAATGACTAATAATCTTACTGAGTAAAACCCAGACAATGACAACAGTGGGTCATCATAGATTTTGCAATGGTTTCCCACAATAGTTCTCTTTATGTGGCCATGTCATTTAAAGGGGATCTCCCTCAATCCAATAGGGTGACACAATGCATTTTTTTCTTTTCCTTTTAATTGCAAAATGATAAACTAATTGTTTAAATTTACAAGACTACAAGCTAGCCCCAGGTTATTAAGGAGAAAGGTTTGTTCTTAAGCTGAATTTGTATGTAAGCTGTAACAGGTATATTTCTGTGTATTATCTATAATAGATTCTACTGGCAAGTCTGAGTTGGACATCAGTCAGATGTTTGTAACTTGAGGACTTACCGCAATAGTCTCTGTTCGTAATTGTGAGTTATATCTAAGTTAGATATTAGTAACTCAGGGGTGGCCTACTTTCAGTAAAAAGCAAAAATCATTCTTCTATTTGTTGTAACTACCCTTGAACAACACAGGTAAGAACCGTGTGGTCCACTTACACATGAATTTTTTTTTCCTCACCCAAACTCCTATGGAAAATACAGTATTTGGGGAATGCAGATTGTGCATGAGGGGTGCCCAGTTTTTGTACAGGCAGGTTCCGCAGTGCCATGTGGGACTTCAGTGGGTGTGGATTTTGGTTTATGGTCCAGGAGCCAGTCCCTCTATACGATGAGGAATGACTATATTTAAAAATACCAAGAAAATATTAAGTGCTCTTTGCCAATCTAACAGAAATAATTCTAACTGGATGTCTGTAACTTCTTAAGAACTTGAAGTAAGACAAGTGTGAGGCTGCGCAGTCAGTCAATAAAGCTTCTGTGTTCAAAAGCATCCTGAACACAGCTGTTCTGAGAGGAAGGAAAGTGACAAATAAAACAAGCAAACAAAAGTCCAGTGAGAAGACATGTCTCGAACATGGGATTTACCAACCAAAAAAAACTGAGAAGAAATAACCCAATATATGCATATGTGAAAGCAACCTATTAGAAGCGCAAAGTGGCTGTAATGAGAATATAAGAGAAGAGGGAGTTTGCAATCACTTCTCTAAGAAATGTGCTGAGTACTGAGAAGAATTTAAGATAAAAGTTAATGAGGAGGAAAGAAAAAGGCACACTGATGGGAAGGACCTGCATGAAAGCCTTATAAACACCAAACCAGGATCTGTCACTGTTTTAGCTGCGTAAACTCAAAAAGGTCACTTGATCTTTGAACCCTGGTGTACCCATTAATTCAATTCAAGCCGGGCATGGTGGCTCTGGGCCCATGTTGCGTGACCAGAGACACAAACGTTTAGAAATAAACATATCCTACAGCCCAGCACTCTGGGAGGCAGAGGCAGGTGGATTACCTGAGTTCAGGAGTTCGAGACCAGCCTAAGCAAGAGTGAGACCCCATCTCTACTAAAAATAGAAAACTAGCCAGGCATGGTAGTAGGCGCCTGTAGTCCCAGCTACTTGGAAGGCTAAGACAGGAGGACTGCCTGAGCCCATGAGTTTAAGGTTGCTGTGAGATATGATGCCATGGCACTTTACCCAGGGTGACACAGTGAGGCTCTGTCTCAAAAAGAAAAATAAAATCACATTATAACAAAGTTATTTGTACCAGAATGTTTATTGCAGCCCAATTCATAATTGCTAAGTCATGGAAGAAGCCCAAGTGTCCATCGACCCACAAATGGATTAATAAATTGTGGTATATGTATATCATGGAATATTATGCAGTCTTAAAGAAAGATGGAGACTTTATCTCTTTCGTGTTTACATGGATAGAGCTGGAACATCATCTTCTTAGCAAAGTATCTCAAGAATGGAAGAAGTATCCAAGGTACTCAGCCCTACTATAGCTTTCATATGAAAGTTATAACCCAATTACAGCCCAAGAATATGGGGAAAGAGGATAAAGAGGGGAGGGGAGGGGAGGGCTGAGGATGGGCAGAGGGAGGATAATTGGTGGGACCACACCTACAGTGCATCTTACAAGGGTACATGTGAAATTTACTATTTAGGTTGTTTCAAAAGTTTTGTCCGTTTTACTGTCATGTGTTTTTGTAGCTTCATATCTCAATAAATATTTATTCTACTATGTCGTGGTATATACTGATTGGAGAATTTTATACTCTATACATTGATGCTGTTCATTTTTTTCTACTTTTAATTTTTTTTATTCTTTTCAGCCTATTACTATATGATGTCATTAAGCGATTTTCGGCCAATTTTTCTCTATGAATTCAAATTGAACCAAAGCGCTGCCAAAACAGCCC
>CAUYPK010116358.1:0-17000 GCA_963574355.1 Loris lydekkerianus | reverse complement strand
TCCTTGTGGTGGGTGCACCACTGAATGACCTTTTTTAATATTGCTGCATTAACATTTGGTAGAGGAACTGGGTCATCATCTCCTTCATCATCCATTCCCAAATCTTCCAACATCGTTTTGATAGTCACAGACTGTTTGGCAATTTCCACATCAACTTCAAATATCTCTCCATCAGAACTCTGCAACTTAATGGAAGGCATGGCGTTCGGTTTCAAAGGACAGCCGGAGGCTGACGAGAGCTGAGGAGCGTCTACACAATAAGACGAGAGGCAGAGGACAAGGCCACTCGGCAGTAATATTTTGAAAGTAATCTTTTTAAAGGAGCAGTAGGTCTCAACAGTACAGATAAAATGTTCAGTAAACCATGCTATAAACAGATGTGCTTTCAGTCAGGCCTCATTTTTCCATTTGTAGAAAACAGAGTAGATTTAGCATAATTCTTAAGAGTCCTAGGATCTTTTGGAATGCTAAATGAGCTTTGCCTTCAACTGAAAGTCACCAGCTGCATCAGACCCTAACAAAAGAGCCAGCCTGTCCTTTGAAAATTTGAAGCCCGGCTTTGAATTCTCTCTAGCTGTGAATACCTAGATGCCATTTTCTTCCAATAGAAGGCTGTTTTTGTCTACATTGAAGATGTGTTGTCTAGTGTAGCCACCACCCTCACTGATCTCAGCTTGACTTTCTGGACAAGCTGCTGCATCTTCTCTATTAGCACCTGCGGCTTCACCTTGAACTTCATGTTACGGAGACAGCTTCTTTTCTTCAACCTCATAAACCAGCTTCTGCTGGCTTCAAACTTCTTCTGAAGCTTCCTCACTTCTCTTATCCTTCATAGAATTGAAGAGGGTTGGGAGCTTACTCTGGATCAGCCTTTGGCTTAAGAGAATGTTGTGGCTACTCTGATCTTCTGTCCAGACCATGCAAATGTTCTGCATATCCACAGAAAGGCTGTTTCATTTTCTAATCATTTGTGTGTCCACTGGAGTAGTACTGTTAATTTTCTTCGAGAATTTTTCCTTTGCATTCAGAACTTGGCTCTTTGACACAAGAGGCTGAGCTTTCAGCCTGTCTCACCTTTCAACATGCCATCCTCACCAAGCTTAATCATGTGTAGCTTTGATTCAAAGTGAGAGATGTGTGACTTTTCCTATCACATGAGCACTTGAAGGCGATTATAGGATTATTAAGAGCATAATTTCAATATTGTTGTATCTCTGGAAATGGGAAGGCCTGAGGAGAGGGAGAGGATGGGGAGTAGAGTCAATGGAGCAGTCAGTACACACCCAACATCTGTCAGTTAACTTCACCACCTTACATGTGTCTGGTTCATGGCATCTCAAAATAATTACACCAGTAACATCAAAGATCACTGATGATCACCATAACCAATATAATAGTAATGGAAAAGACTGAAATATTGAGAAAATTGCCCGAATGTGATACAGAGGCATAAAATAACCACATGCTTTGGAAAAATATCACTGATAAGCTTGCTTCACAGTGGGTTTCCACAAACCTTCGACTTGTAAAAATATGTTATCTGGGAAATACTAACAGAGCAGAATATGACATAGCAATGTTTGCTTATAGATTTTCACTTTATTTAACCCTCTCTTCTGGGTTCCTAAGGCTCTTCTCTCACAGACCACATCCTTGCTGTGTCCACTGGATTTCAACACACCAAGGACAGGGACTGAGTTCTCACATCCCTCTTACCAGAGATTAGCATCCTGTCTTATAATTATGAATGTTCAATTATCATGAAGCATTAATAAAATGATTAGGGAAAGACTCAAAGGAATTAATTTTTAAGCATAAGATTTCAGGCAGTTATACTGTCAGTAGGGGAGATAATTTGGCAAGGAGGTAGTCAGGTGGGAGAGAGTGAGGCAAGATGAAACTTATCTGGCATCCTTTAGTTCATATCTCTATCTAGAATTCTCTCCTTGGCTCACATGAAGGCCAGTCCTGGGCATGCCTTCTTGAGCCAGGAGTTACAAGTACAGTCTTGAAGATTTGTAAGCTAATCGATCCCAATACAGATGGCCCTTGTGTGTTTTTCTCATCACTTCTGTAAGAGTGTCAAGTTACTTGTGAATCAACTCCTCTGGGTCCCCTACAACAGGTAATAGGTTAAAATAGAATTCTGTAGAATATTTAAGTTTAAAAGATGAGTGAATGTATTGTAATGATCTCAGCCTCCTTAACAACATGTTTTAGCCTAGAGGTTCCCAAACAGCTTTATTAGATTCACCAAGGGAATTAAATTTAACAAAAACAAAAAAGAAAGTAAAAGAAAAACCAGATTCCTGGTTCCAGCCCTGGTCCTACAGAGTCAAACTCTGTCTGTGGTATCAAGAAATCCAAATTTTTTATTATCAGGTGTTTCCAAAGCATAACTTGATTTAGAAACTGCTGCTTTGACAAATGAATTTCTTAAAGAAATAAAGGGTCACTTATTTGGTTTTAAAATATCCCCTGTGAACTTTGGCACTATTTTCAGAGACAATAAAAGTCCTGGATGACAGAGTTAGTGTCAGTCTAGAGCCCTGTTGGGCTCCCTGGTGTCTTCATCCTCAAAGGAGTAATGAGTCTTATTTAGTAACCACAGTTCTTTGGTCAACTCATCTTTCAATATGCCTATTAGTGAGGGGGATATGTATAGGGAAGTACACTGAGCCAATTACCCTCAAGAGAGAGTGTGGTCACTCATACCTGTAGTCCCAATACCCTGGGAGGTCAAGGTGGGAGGATCCTTAAGGCCAAGAGTTTGAGACTAGACTGGGGAACATAGCAAGACTCTATCTCTGAGAAAAGAAAATGACAAAAATTAGCCAGGCATGGTGGCAGGCACTTGTATTCCCAGCTACTCAGGAGGCTGAGGCAGGAGGATCACCAGAGCCAGGGAGTTTGAACTGTAACCTTCCCACTGTACTCTAGCCTTGGACACAGAGTGAGACTGTTTCTAAAAGAAAAAACAAAGTGATCACCAATTCTTTATGTTCTCTGTTTGAGCAGTTGCTGGATGTGACTGGATGGTAACTGAGGAAAGTGAAACAGAGACATAGGAGCTTCTTCAAGATTCTAGGAAATTCAGAAATAGAGGAGAATATAGACTGTTTTAGAGTTGGTTGTGATACAAACCAATGACTCACAATTGAAGGCGTTCACTATGTGTTGTGAGTAAATGATCCTGATAATAGAAAGGGTGACATTGAAAAAGGAGATTTAAAAATCTCCATCTTCAAGGATCTTTCTGTTTCTTCAGGGAGATGAATTATGTAGCCATAATTTAAGGCAAAACACAGTTGGTGATCTAGCAGAAATAAAATCCAAAAGTGTTCTAAAAAGGTAAAAATTAGCTGAGGATTATACAAAAAAGACCAGTGGCATAGACTAGTTCTGCCAGGTAGTAAAATCTGCTGTGAAATTTTAAGTGATGACTTATTCACTAAAATTTGATGGATAGGACAGAGAGATCTCAAAAAATGACCATATTGTCTACCATCATTTAAAGTAAATCAGTGGTGAAGAGAGTGTTTATTCAACAAATAGTTCTTAAAACATTACAAGGAAAGCCAGGTATGGTGGCTAACACTTATAACCCCAGCAGTTTGAGAGGCCAAGGCAGGAGGATTGCTTGAGCACATGAGTTTGAGATCAACTTGGGCAACATAGTAAAACCTGTCTCTACAAAAAAATAAAAATAAATTAGTTGGTGTTCAGGCTATTTGGTTGGTTCAGGATGGGGGATCACCTAAGCCCAAGAGTTTGAGGCTCCGGTGACTGGGCCACTGTGTCAGCCAAGGCAACAGATTAAGACCCTGCCTGTCTCTTAAAAAATTAAATAAATAACATTTTAAAATACAAGGTAGATTTAAATCAAAATGAATTAGATACTCCCATCATATTACTAAGATCAAATTATTAAAAATGATAATAATCAATGTTAGCAAGGTTACAGTGAGATGGACATTCTCTTATACAACTAGTGGGAGTACAAATTAGACTAACCTCTCCAGAAAACACTTTGTAACATGAATTGACAGATTTTAAAATATTTATAATCTTTTAATGCAGTTCTACACGTATAGATTTACATGTATGTGTCTGTATACATACAAATACACACATATCCCTACAAATGTGAAATTTTAGTTTACATGTTATTTATAAAATGGTTATTATAGTGTTATTTATAATGGTAATGAAACTGGAAAAATAGTGGCCAATTAAGCAAATTATAAGTACGTTGTGTAACTTTAATGTAATGGAATAGAAAATGTATTTGTTGGAAGTGCTTTTATTGATTTGGAAACTTGCTGTCACTATGTCAGATGAATAAAGTAAGGTGCTATCATCTCAATATTTAAAACACACAGAAAAAGGACCAGAAACATACATTCCAAAATGTTAATTTTGTTATTTTGAGATTATGGGTGTTCTCCTCCCTTTTAAAATTCTGCAATCTGTATATTTTTGGGTAGATTTTTGACATTTATAGGAGGCATATCTAAAATAGTTGTTAATCCTCAAAATACAAATACTTCCACTTTCTCAGACTTCCTTAGTTTTTCTTTATTGCAATCACTAGCATTATCGCCTTTCTTCTCATGAACATTTTTGTTATATCACTGGAGTTATTGTAAACTTGATAGTGAGAAAGGAATAGTGAGCTTTGGATGCAGGGTGGTTCTCCAGAAGTAAATGCAATAAAGGGTAGAAACCTCTTTTTCTAAAAGTCCCCTTCCAAGACACTCAATTAATAACAATAAAAAGGGATTCTTTCATATGAATAATTAACATTCTCTGATTCTTATGTAATGAGTGAATAAATGCATCTTTAGTAAGTATTGTTAAATTTTTCTTGATTAAAGTTAATGTAATGTTGTTCAGGCAACCCCCATAAACCAGAGTGGAGTCCCTAAACTTCTCCTATAAAGAAATTTGGGGGCCACCACTCTGTTAGGTTCACTTACTAATAATCCATTTTGGTTTTATACCATCTGCAAAGTTCTCATGATCAAAATTCATGTTAAAGCAAAAATACCAGCTACCAGGTCACAGAACTTGACTCTTCTTCTTGAGTAAACCAAGGAACAACAAATTATTGAATGCCAAAGTCTATGTCAAAATTGGAGGGCAGTAGAGAGCGATGGAAATGATGAGAAAGAGGAGGTAAGTTTGAGGTGGGCTAGAGCAAGTGTAATTTTCATTAAGTATTCCCAGGAGAAAAATGTAATTTTTCTTTATTTCTCTGAGTCTGAAAGTAGCTATACTCAGTCTCCACTAATTCATGCCCCACAGATTTCTTAATCAGATGATAAAACCCTCAAAATTACCATGTGTTTATTTTTTTATAACTATGTAAAAAAATTACTACTGTGGAGAAATTGAAATCCTTGTACACCATTGGTGGGAATGCAAAAGGATCTAGTCACTGTGGAAAAGAGTTTGGAGTTTCCTCTGGAAACAAACAAACAAATAAACAAACAAAAAACAAATAGATGATAGAACCACCACACTATCCAGCAATCCCACTTCTCGGTATTTATCCAGAGAACTGAAATCAGGATCTTGGATTGATATGAATGTTCATTGCAGCACTATTCACAGTAGCCAAGAGATAGAAACAACCTAAAAAAGTCCACTGATGGATGAATGGATAAAGAAAATACAGGAATATTATTTGGCCTTAATTAGGGAGAAAATCCTGCAATGTGCACCAACATGGACGAACCTTGAAGATGTATGCCAAATAAGCCAGTGGCAGAAAGACAAATATTGTCTGATTCCACCTACATAAGGTATCTAAGCTAGTCAAATCATGAAGTGCAAATAGAATATGGCTGCAGGGGATGGGGGAGGGTGAGATGAGGGGTTGCAGTCAAGGGGTACAAAGCCCTAGTTGTGCAGGACAAACAAGCTCTAGTGGTCACGGTGCAGCATTGCACCTGTGTTAGCAACACTGTATTCTGTCAAAAATCTCTAAGAGGGTAGAACTTGTGTTAAGTGCTCTTACTACAATAGAATACAAATTTTTTAAAAAATCACAAACTTAACAGATTAAAATACCACACATTTTTGATCTCTCTGATCTCTGGTGGGTCAGGAATATAAGCATGGTTGAGGGGACTCCCAGCAAGGCTGCAGGCAAGGTGCTGGCAAGAGCTGGGCTTTCCCCTAGCGGCTCAGGTGGACAGGGATCCACTTGCAAGCACTCAGGTTGTTGGCAGAACACACTCCTGGTGTGTGTGAGCTTGAGAGCCCTGGCTTCCTGCTGACTGTCAGCTCCCAGAGGATACCTAAAACTCCTTGCCAAGTAGCTCTCCCCATAAGCACTGCACAACAGAGCGTTTCACTCCTTCAAAGCTAGTGAGAGAGAAAGAGTGAGCTATTAGCAAGATGGGGCATTGCATAAGTACCATAATCACAGAAGTGACATTCTATTGCCTTGTTATATTTTACTGTTTAGAAGCAAGTACAGGATTATGTGAAATCACACTCACCGGAGGTGGGTAAGCCTGTTCAACACCCAAGCTAACTTTGTTACACCAGTTTTAATTTAATCTGCTGGTTAACTCCAGGAAAATTCAAATTTCTTCTCCTTCTATTACCCTTGGCTTTGTATACATAATATTATACATTGAATAGTGCTCCTCCAAAGATCATATGCTATGCTGAAGTCTGAATACCAATACCTCCGAATGTGATTTTATCTAAAGATGGATTCTTCATAGGGCTTATTGGGTTAAAATGAGGTCATTAGGGTGAGCCCAAACCCTCTAAATGGGTGTCCTTATAGAAAGAGGGAATTAGGAAACACAGGGAGAGCCCCTTGTGAAGATGGAAGCAGAGACAAGTGGAGATGCTTCTCTAAAGCAAACAGCATCAAAGATTGCCGCAGATCACCAGGAGGCAGGGAAAGGCACAGAAAATTGTCATGGCTCTCAGAACATACAGTTTTCTAATATAAGCCACCTAGTTTTTGCTGCTTTGTTATGGCAGCTCAAGTAGATAAACATGTGTGGTATTGGGGAGGGAATTGGGGCTCATGTGACATTTCTGGGTTCTCTCGAGGTCTGGGTTCCTGTCTGGTCTTTGGACATTGTCCTCTGTGCCTGCTGTTGAAGTACAAGGCTGTATCCTGGTTTTTAAACTTGTATGACACACACAGTCTACTGACCAGTCTCCATGTGGTGCCCATGAAACCTCTTTCATCCACTAGGCTTCTCTGCTTCCTGCAGAGTGGAAATAATTGGCTGCTGGCCTGTGCCACTCAGGAGCACCCATGCACCTCTGAGTAGGCCCAGGTCCGTCCCTTAGCCATTCTTGCTCAACTGCTTTGATGGCATGCGGGTTGTGGAGCTACCCCAAGGGGTTAAATTATCCTCAGGGAAGTGAGGCACACACCTGCTGCTCTGACCTCCCCCCAAACTATTATCTGTGGTTGTTGACATGGTACCTCCAGGAAAGATCCCAAAGAGGATAAGGGACCAGAACCCTACTCCTACCTCTAAGTTCACTTTCTCCTCTTTTCTTTCATATGCCAATTTCCCCACCTCCACAGCTCAGGAGGTATTCTCATGTCCTATGTCTGACTGAATGTCACCATGCATCTTCCCACCTATTTATTGTATAAACCACATCATATGAGTCCTCTGGCTGTTTCTTTTGGTATTTTGGAACTTAAGGCCAAAATTTTTGACTCTTACTGTTTGTTCTTGCTGGAGCAACAGGCTTAGTGTAATGGTGGAAATTCTGGAGAATAAAAAGGAATGACTAAGAAAACAAAATGAGTCTATATTTCAAGACTTCATTTCAATTGTAGTAGTTGGCACTGATTTATTGAAGAGGTACTAATTTAATTGGCTGTTAGAGGGATAGGCATGATTTCAGCATATCTAAAAATATTCCACCCATCTCCTCATGATAGTCACACTTTTTCTTCTTCTTCAGACTTATTTTTCTTCATAGGATTTTTTTCTGCCTGACAGTGTGTTATTTCTTTATTGCATATTTCCCCATAGAAGGTGTACACTCCTCAAGGGCAAGACTTTTGTCTTTCTTTTTTGATGCTATGTCCCCAGTGCCTACAACAGTGCCTGACACACAGCAAGTGCTTAATAAATGGGTATTGAGTAAATGAATAAACATGTAGTGGGAGGTACAATATATTCTTAGGATGAGAAACACTGTAAATAAAGATACAGAGTAAAAAGTGGTTTAATAAGAGTTTAAATCAACATAATTTCTTCTGTTGTATTAAATAAAACATGAACCACATATACCTTCCTGCTCTTATGTTTAAAAATACTAAGATCAAGCAAAATAAGTTAGCTGCTTTCTTAAGGAAATATTTGCTTCTGGAACATGGCACTGTGAAGCAGCTAATACAGTTACTCCAAGTCCTCCTCTCTCTGTGCCACCAATATAAGCTGTTATGTCACAAACTCTGCCAAATCTCAATAAGTTTCTTGTCTTACAAGACTTTTCTTAAAACCACCTAATCTAAAGCCTATGTGCTTCTTCCCTGACTCTCCCTTTTGTACATAGATGCTATCAGGGCTGTGGGTTTCTTTTTTCTTTTGTTCTTTAGTAAGTCTAATAAACTTAGTTTTGCTTGATCCAAGTTGTTTCTGAACAGGCTTTTTAGAGAGGTGCCATATGGTTTACACAAAAAGGAAGCAGGTAGAGTGTGACTAGAGCATATGGGTGAGAGGTAGTGCTTGATTTTAGTGGTGAGCAGGAGGTAAGATTGGAAAGATAGGTTGGAGTCTATTAGTCAGGGCCCTAGTGAAGAAAACCGATTATGTCTCTAGATATTTCAAACAAGAGGAATTTAATATATGGAAATGAGTAATATGTAATAAAAATGTGGAGAGACAGAGGAGAGAAATATTAAAAACAATATTTCTCTCTATAGGGAGAGAAATATTAAAAACAAAAGGTGGGTGGTTAGTAACCCACAGGGTCGTAACTGTATGAAACAACAATTGCTAGGACTGAGAGACAAAAGGATGGCGGCAGTGTTGCCAGAGCCCTGAAGTGCAGAAGAGAAGGGCTGCCTAGCTGTTCTGGAACCATTCAGGAGGTGCCTGTGACTGATGCTGCTACTATGAAGAAGGTGGAGATAGCAGATGGATGTAGTCACTTGCAGAGAAAGTGCTAGAAGCAGAGGAAGAACAGCGCCTCTTTTATTTTCTATGTCCTGCCAGTGACCCCTACTGGCAGAAAATAACAGCCAGCCAGCCATCAAGGAATCCTGGGAAAAGTCACATGCAGACCCTTACACTTAGGATAAAGTAGATAAGAGAAAAGAGATTTGGGCTGAAAGATTACAAGTCTAAATTGAGAAATGCAGGTGAGGGATTTGGACTTTGAGAGAAATTTTAAGGACCTGTAATAAGTGGAATTATATGAACAGAGTCTGGGGAAAGAAGTGGGCTAGTTTTTCAGTTGCATATTGAGCTACCCAAATCCTTCCCTCTCAGCTCACCAAGCTACTATGGGATTTCCTTTCTCTACACCCATGAATTGGAATAAACTTAGCTTTCTCCTACCCACCCTTTAAATTTACTCCATTGTCAGAGAAGAAATACAGGGACTAGGAAGAAGAAACGCTATTATGGCACTACTCATTATCAGAGGATGTGAGGACAGCTGGGACAGGAAGAGGTAGAATGCATCATTTTAGCATAATAACAGCCAGGATTATTATTGCAGAAGAAATAGGATCAAGATCCTTAATATTAGCAATGTGAATCTCCCACTTTGGGTAGAGGGGTTCATGTTCAGAAAGTAAAGTAATATTTGTAGTTGCATGCTGTGTTGGTCTTAGCTATAATACTTATGCAGAAAAAGTCACTAGACTTTCAGCCTAGTGAAAGTCCCACCATTTTGCCTTTTTTTTCTACAGGTCACATTTGGAATGCACCTCTTAATTCTGCCTTGAATGTTCTTCCCAAAGCTCTGGGATTAGTTGGGATTAGAGGAATCTTTCTCTTCATCTCTGGAAGAACAGGAAGTTGTTATGATAAATCACCCTTTTCCCGGTCTCCAACATTTTGTATGTTGGTTGTGATATATGTGCAGTCTGGTATAGTTAGTTACCTTTTAAATTTAATTTAATTGTACACATACACATATATTATAGAGATGGAGCCTCGCTCTGTCACCCAGAGTGGAGTGCAATGATGTGATCATAGTTCAGTGCATGTAACCTCCGTCTCCTGCACTAAAGTGATCCTCCCACTTCAGCCTCCTGAGCAATTGGGACTATGGATGCATGTCACTGTGCCCTGCTAATTTACAATTTTTTTAATAGAGATGGGGGTCTTGCTATGCTGCTCAGGCTGGCCTCAAACTCCTGGCCCCAAGCAATTCTCTTGCTGTGGCTTCCCTAAGTGCTAGAATTAAAGGTATGGGTCGCCACACCCAGCCTTCCATAGTTGGTTATTTTAGACTATCTGGAAAGTCACAATTCTGCAACTAAACCAAATCTTTGGGCCCAAGTATGGTATGGATATATGCACATGCTTTCTGCCCTGGTCTCACTATAAAGTTTCTCCTAGTCACTTCATAGTGAATAGCACCAGACTCAAAGGCTTGTCTCTTAGCACTAGTCTTCTCTAACAACCACTGGTAGGAGAGGGAGCCATTTAAGTCATCTTGTCTCATATACCTTAATATATTAGAGAGATAGGGGGTGCAGGAAGGTGGATAGGCAACCCTTATTTTCAACTCACATCTCCTCCTTCTCCACCTACAGAAAGAAACAGCAGGGCCATGGCATGTAAAGGTTTGGCCAGAGGTGGGTGGTGGTGGGGATGGGGTCAGCTCAGGCTAAGAAGAACACTATTGGTCCCTTAGAATGTTAGCTTTGAGACTCAGAAAGCCCCACTTAGGTGATGGTTAGAAATAGTTGATCAGATGAAAACTTCAAGGCTTCTTCTGGGTCTCAAAGTATCATCTTCATTTGGAGAACTTCCTACTTAGAGGACTTTCAGGCCAGCATCCCTCAGACCTCTGCAGCATTGAGGGAGGGGTGTAAAGGAAGAGGAGCATGAAAATTGGCCAGTCTTCCCCTGAATTTCTCAGCCCTTTGTTTGGAAGAGACTGTGGATTGTCTTTAAGGGAAAGAAGATAAATCAGCTCTGGAGAGGGGAGCAAAATCAATAAGAAAGGAAGGTGCTGCTGGTATTTCCTCCAGATCCTCCTTTTAGGCCTGAACAAACCCTCCCTAGATGCTTGAATGTTGACTGCTCACAGCTGAGAGTTGCTTCCTTATTCCTGGGAATGACCCATTCCCATCTGAGATTACACAGGAGGTGATGCTCTTTTCTTCATTGTTGCCATACCCAATGACCAGCTGCATTAGAGTACCGATGGCTGCCACCTGGCCCCAAAGCTGGATAACTCTTGGTGCCATTCAGACTCCAGAGCTCCCTGTGGGATAGGCTGAAGTCACACTTCAGCTGAACTGCATTTGTGCTCCATTTCTGCCTGGACCTTCACTTCGCTGCCTGAGAACAGTCTGTCAACAAATTACTTGCACAAAAATCCCTTACTTAGGTTCTATTTCTAGAGGACTTTACCTAAGGCAGGTTTGGTCTTTATTATCCCAACATTCTAGGATGCAGGATAAAGGCTTGAAGAAGTTATCAATTACTAGGCATCTCCCCAGAAGAAAAAAAAAGTCGTTTTATCAGAAGGCATTTGCAGCTGAATGTTTATAGCAGCTCAAATTACAATCACAAAGATGTGGAAATAACATAAGTACCCATCAATCTATGAATGGATTAATAAACTGTGGCATTTGGCAGCTGCGGTGGCTCATGCCTATAATCCCAGCACTCTGGGAGGCTCAGGTGGGAGAATCACTTGAGCTCAGGAGTTTGAGACCAGTCTGAGCAAGACTCAGATCCCATCTCTAAAAATAGCTGGGTGTAGTGGTGGGTACCTGTAGTCCCAGCTACTTGAGAGGCTGAGGCAAGAGGATCAATTGATCTCAAGAGTTTGAAGTTGCTGTGAGCTATGATGCCACAGCACTCTACCAACAGTGTCAAAGTGAAACAGTCTCAAAAACAAACAGACAAACAAATAAAAAAACCCCAACCAACTGTGGTATATGTATACCATGGGATACTACTATTCTTCCATAAAAAGATGGAAACTTCGCATCTTTTGTATTTGCCTGTGTGGATTTGGAGAACATTCTCCTTAGTAAAGTATCTCAGGAATGAAAAAGCAAATATCCCAGACCAATACTTACTTGAAACTGGTAGATGAACAGGCCCACATGAGAGAAAAACACAATTAAATTCAGGAAGAGGAAGGGGATTCAGTAAGTTCCCAACTAATGGGCACAATGTAGGGTATGTGGCATACCTCCTGGGTGAAGGACTCAACTATAACTTGGACTTTGCCTTACAAAAGCAAACAATGCAAACCTAATCATATGTACCCTAATATTAAGCTGAAATAATAAAAAAGATGTATCAATTAAAGTATTCACAAACTATACATCTGATAAAGGCCTAATATCCAGACTCTAAAAAGAATGCAAGAAAATCAGCAAGGAAAACCAAACAACCCCATTAATAGGTGGGCAGAAGGCATGAACAGAAGCTTTTCAAAAGAAGACAGACAAATGGCCAATAAACATATGAAAAAATGCTCAATGTCACTAATCATCAGGGAAATGCAAATTAAAACTACATTGACATACCACTTTTACCCTGTTAGAATGTATCTTATTAAAAAGACTGAAAACAATAGATGTTGGCCGAGATGCCGAGAAAAAGGAATGCTTATACACTGTTGGTGGGTCTGCAAATCAGTGCAATCTCTATGGAAAATGGTATGGAGATTACTTAAAGAAATAAAAGTAGATCTAATCATTCAATCCAGCAATCCCACTACTGGGCATCTACCCAAAGAAAAGAAGTAATTTTATTGAAAAGACACCTGCACTTGAACATTTATTGCAGCACAACTCACAATTGCAAAGATGTAAAATCAACCCAAGTGCCCATCTATTCATGAGTGGCTTTATAAAATGTGGTAATGTCTACCATGGAGTACTACTCAGCCATAAAAGGATGAATTAATGGTTTTTGCCATAATTTGGATGAAATCGGAGACCATTATCCTAAGTGAAGTATCCCAGGAATGAAAAATAAAATACAATATGTGCTTACTATTAAACTGGAACTAATTGATAAGGACACATGTGCACAGAAGGAAATAAAACTCAGTGGAAAACAAGGAAGGGGAAAAGAAAGGAATGAAGGGCCAGAAATCTACCAAATAGGTACAGTGAACACTATTTGGATGATGAGCATACTTATAGCCATTACTCAAGCATGACAAAAATGATCCATGCAACCAAAAACATTTGTACTCCTTAATATTCTGAGTTTTTTTTTTTTGTTGTTGTTGTTGTTTGTTTGTTTGTTTTTTGGGGAGTGTAGGCTTACATTTATGATCCTAGCACTTTTTTCAGTTAAGGCAAGGGGATTGCTTGAGGTCAGACGTTTGATAACAGCCTGAGCAATATAGTGAGACTCCCATATCTACAAGAAATGTTTTAAAAAGTAGTTGGGCATGGAGGTGGATACCTGCAGTTCCAGCTACTCAGGAGGCTGAGGCAGGAGGATCACTTGAACCTAAGAGTCTGAGTTTACAGTGAATTATGATGATGCCACTGTTCTCTAGGTTAAGCAACAGAGCAGTACCCTGTCTCAAAAAATATGTATAAATAAATAAAAAGGGCCCAGTATGATTGGCAGACTATAATGCCCTGGGGATGAAGGCAGGTCTCCACTGCCGGAAATGGGTTGTATTCTTAAAGATTGCCTGCTGTTCCTTCTGTATGTTTTGCAGTTTCCACACCAAGTGGGAGGGATTACTGGGCCCATGCCTCTTCTCAGGTGTACGAATACTGTTTCTCCTGCGTATAAGCCAGGACTCCCTTTTCTATGACTTGTTACTTTAATTGAAGGTCAACATCCATGCAAGCAGCTTCTGGGCTTTGAAGTCTCTCATTCATTCATTTGTCCATTCCTACTTGCAGTTATTCATTCAAAATTATATGTTACAAGTGTTCTGTGAACCAAGCACCATGCTAAGCCCTAGGAGAAGGCAGTGCACTGTAACTTGGTCCTGACTTCAGGAGGAGCATACAGTCAAGCAAATAGGCAAGGCCAAAATAGTGTGATGTTCACCAGAGTGAGGCATGCAAGAAGGAGCATGCTGCCTGAAGAAGAAAAGTGGACACCTGAGTGCAACTTTTAGTGTTTATATGGGACAGTATTGTAGATTTTTGCCCTGAACTTAAAAATAGTGCCCTTCACATGGAATCTCAAGGGATCCCAAAACAATTTAAAAAAGAAGAGCAAAGTTGGAAGACTAATTTTTTCTTATTTCCAAACACATTACAACACGATAGTAATCAAAACACTGTGATACTGGCATAGAGACAAACACACCAGTGAAATAGAATAAGGGCCCAGAAACAAGTCATCTCATATACGGTCAAATAATCTTTGATAATGGTTCCAAGATCATTCAATGGGAAAGGGAAAGCTCTTCAACAAATGGTGCTGGGAAAGTTGAATATCTATATTCAAAAGAATGAAGTTACATCATGCCCAAAATTTAACTCAAAAAGGATTAAAGACATAAACATAAGACCCAAACTATAACACTCCTAGAAGAAAGCATAAAGGAAAAACTTAACTACATTGGACTTGGCAATGAATTTAGGATATGACATCAAAAACACAGGCAACAAAGAAAAAAATAGGCAGATGAAACTAGCAAAGTTTATAGCACACTTAAAACTTAGTGCAGGGGTCCTCAAACTTTTTAAACAGGGGGCTAGTTCACTTTCCCTCAGACCGTTGGAGGGCCGGACTATAGTTAAAAAACAAAAACAAACTATGAACAAATTCCTATGCACACTGCACATATCTTATTTTGAAGTAAAAAAACAAAATGGGAACAAATACAATATTTAAAATGAAGAACAGTAAAGTTAAATCAACAAACTTACCAGTATTTCAATGGGAACTATGGGCCTGCTTTTGGCTAATGAGATGGTCAGTGTCCAGGTCCATATTTGTCCCTGCTAGTCATAACAAGTGATGCAAGTGTGCATCAGTTAGTCTAGATCTGGTTGGAGATTTCAGATGTTTCATTCTGGAAAAAGTCTGTTCGCAGACATAAGTACTGCCAAAAATGGTTGTCATTTTGAGTGCATGGTTCCTGAGATTAGGATATGTCTCAGAGGAGAGAGATACATAGAAATTAGGAAGGCTGCTTGACTTGAATGCATCTTTCAGATAGTCATAATTTTGCAGTTCAGCCAGTTCCATTTGGTAAATTGTATCCACAGTTTCAATGTCAATAGAAAATGGGTTACAGAAAAGCTGTATGTCCTGTTTGTGGAGATGAAGCTCTTTAAATCTAAATTGGAACTCCTTTTGCTACTTTTCCAGTGAATCCATGCATGTTTTGTTTGGCAATGTAACCAATGGTTTTTCCGCTAACAGATTTTGAGTTGTGGGGAGATGGCAGAAATTTTCCTCCTTCACTTGTTTGATGAGGAGGCCTTATTTTACTTCAAATGCTTTCACATGTGATTACATATCACAAATGAGCTTCCCCTTACCTTGAAGTTGGAACATTGAAACTGTTGAGTAGCTCTGTTACATCTGTCAGAAAGGCAAGGTGCCATTTCCATTCTGCATCATTGAGCTCTGGTACTTCTTTGTTTTTTGAAAGCAGAAAAGCTAAATGTTTCAAAACTCTCCCTCAACTCAGCCAATGGACTTGTGTGTGGTACAGAACATCTTCATAGACAACATTTAGCTCAGACGGAAATTCCTGAAATTGTCTGTGGTTTAGTGCATTAGTGCTAATGAAGTTAACATAAGATACCACAATTTTCATAACAGAGTCCCACTTCAGTGATGTACTACACAGCACTTGTTGGTGGAAGAGGCAGTATATGGCTATCGGATAAGAAGGGTTATGTCTGTCCATCTCTTGGTTAATGTGAGCAATTACTCATTTCTTAGACCCCACCATGCTAGGAGCATCATCAGTTGTCACACTGGCTAGTTTAGCCCAGTCCAGCTCCAAACCATTCACATTTTGGCATACTTTTTCATAGATATCCTCTCCTGTAGTTGTTCCTTTGATGCTTTGCAGTGCAGCAAGCTCTTCTGTGATTTTGAAATAGTCATTCGTCCCACAAATAAAAATTAGAAGTTGTGCAGAATCATGAACATCATTACTTTCATCTAGTGCCAAGGAAAAATAGGAAAGTTTTTTTGTGGAGTTTTGCAAATGCTGATGCAAATTGTCTCCCATTTCTTCAATCCTTCATGTAATTGTTGGTCCTGAAAGACTCACTGTACTAAATAAATTGGCCTTCTCTGGACACATCTCTTTGGCAACAGAAAGAAGGCATTCTTTAACAAATTCTCCCTCCACGAATGGTCTGCCAGTGCATGTTATTAGCTTGGCAACTTGAAAAATTGCTTGCAGTGATGAAATATTTAGCTGCTTCTGCTTCACAAAAGTATTTTGCTGAGTTATCAATGTATTTTTCCGCTGAGTGGTCAATGTATTTTTCAGTTTTAATATTTTATCTTTTCTCACTTCCCTGATCAAACAATCATATTTATCTTTATGTTGATTTTGATAGTGTCAACGCAAATTGTATTCTTTGAACACTGACATTATATTCTGGTATATCAAACACACAGCTCTTTCCTTGTACTGCATGAAAAAGTAATCTTAAGTCCACTGTTCTTTGAATATCCTACTTTCTGACTCAATTTTTCTCTTTCTTGATCTCATTGCTATTAGTAAAATACCAATATGTATATATATACAGTGCTACAAAAACAATATATCAGCAATAACTTTGCCCACACAGAGACATATAGACTGCACTGCCCATCAATGCAGTCTGATCAATGCCCATC
>CAUYPK010116357.1:0-14116 GCA_963574355.1 Loris lydekkerianus | reverse complement strand
AGAAAGAAAGAAAGAAAGAAAGTAAGAAAGAAAGCAAGAAAGAAAGAAAGAAAGAAAAAAAGCAGGGTGGGAGAGAGGGAGGGAAGGAGGGAGGGAGGAAGGAAAGGAAGGAAGGAAGGAAGGAAATGGAAGGAAGGAAGGAAGGAAGGAAGGAAGGAAGGAAGGACGGAAGGAAATAGAAGGAAAGAAAGAAAGAAAGAAAGAAAGAAAGAAAGAAAGAAAGAAAGAAAGAAAGAAAGAAAGAAAGGAGGGAGGGAGGGAGGGAGGGAAGAAGGGAGGAGGGAGGGAAGGAAAGGAAGGAAGGAAGGAAGGAAGGAAGGAAGGAAGGAAGGAAGGAAGGAAGGATGGAGAGAGAGAAGGAAGGAAGGAAGGAAGGAAAGAAAGAAAGAAAGAAAGAAAAAAAGAAAAAAAGAAAGAAAGAAAGAAATTTTTCTAGGCACAGTTTCCAAGAGTTGAAGTGTGAGGAGAGGTCAGTACGTGGATGAAATGTAGGAAGATATAAAGTAGGACATTTATTGTTGCCCCGGTGTGGGGGAAGGGGTGATGAATGAGTCAGGACAAATGAGTTTGGGTTTGCTTTGTTAGAATATTGCCAGTTAATATGATGGGTAATGGTTCTCCAGAGATGACTGATTTCTGGCCTTGGACTGATTATAGGAAGGGAATATTGGCCCAGATTGAAGGAGCCCAACCTAAGAGGTGGAGGATATACTCTACATTTTTAGTGTACACATGAAAAGGCTGATTTGTGTCAAGGATTCACTGTGTCGGTAGTTTCTAGTGACTATAAGAATCTAGGATAATAAAGGGTCAGAGTTACGCAAAATCCAAAGGTGTAATTAATAGAGGTTGTAGGGAAATAAATTTTCTATGACCGAATAATTTCTCTAGTTGACATCTAATGTAGGGGAAATTTTTCAACTCTAGATCTGTGGTCAAAAGTAAAAATGACGGGTAAGTTAACCACCAATTGTGTTCTCTACTTATGTATTGAGACAGAATCTCCTTTTGTTTCCCTCAGTAAGTGCCCTGTAATCATAGCTCACAGCAATCTTCAAGTGTTGTCATGAAGGAAACCTATTTTCTCAGCTGGTATGCCAATTGCCTACATAAGATCCGGCCATTTATCTTTCTTCAGAGATGAGGATCTTCCTAGTGCTCAGGCTGGTCTCCAATTCAGAAGCTCAGACAACCCAACTGACCTTGTCTCACAAAGTGCCATGTTGACAGGCATGAAGCACCACTGCTGGCCATTAACCATAGTTTGAAAAATTTCCCAACTCCAGGGTCTGGAGTGATGGCTCACACATGTAATGCTAACACTCTGAGAGGCAGAAGCAGGTGGTCCAAAGTAACTGGGCACTGTGGGGGAGCACCTGGACTCCCAGATGCTCAGGAGGCTGAAGTATTAGGATCTGTTGACCCAGGAGTTTGAGATTGCAGTTTGCTATGTTGATTTCAGGACACTCTACCCAAGGGGAAATTGTCAAACTCTGTCTCATGGACAACTTCAGTAGGATGGAACAGTGTGCCTTCCATGGCAACTCATGGTAATCTGTGTGTGAGCAGGGAGATAGGGTTGACTGTCTCTCAAGTTCTCTAATGACCTGGGTACTTCTTTGAGCACCTTAAGTTTCTCTCACTCTAGGTACTCATGACCGGGGTACTTCTTTGAGCACTTTAAGTTTTGGAAAACATCTTCGAGTAGCTTCATTTAAATAATTATTTCACCCTTTGAAAGTATACAATTCCATGTTTCTTTCTATAGTCCCACAATTGTACAGCTAATGTCACAATCTAATTTTAGAATTTTGTCTTCTCCCCCCACACAAAGAATGTCAATACCTACTACCAGTCACTTTCATCTTCCCAACCACCCTCCTTAAACTGCTATCGACTCCTAGCAGACAATTGTTCATTTTTTTGTTTTCTTCTGAGTTCAATCATACTCTGTGTTTTCTTTTGTAATTGGCCTGGTTCCCTTATCATAATGATTATAAGGTTCATTCCTATTATAACATAAATGTGCACTTCATTCCTTTTGATTGTTGAAAAATATTCCATCATGTTCATACAGCAGGCTATTTATATCCAATCATCTGTAAATCCCATTAGTAGTCCTAAAGACGTTCTCTCATCATCTAAGATTTGTAGAAGAGTTCATCAAGAAGATATGTGGCCTCTGTCAAAAGCCTTCTCCATGTCTTTGAAGCAACTATGTGGTTTTTCTTGTTGATTCTGTTGATGTAGTGTGTTCTATTAGTTGATCTTCCTGTATTCAGCTAGACTGGCAATCTTTGTAATAAATCCCATTTGGGATACATTTATAAAATATATTTTATGCTACCAGACTTTTCTTGCACTTACACTGTATGTCTTTTATAGGTTGGATACTGTGTTTCTCCCTTTGCCCCAGAAGAATATAATGTTACCATCATAACTCAAGGAAATGCAAGCTGCCAACCCCAAGTGATCCTCCTGACATTATCTTTCTCAGCAGATGAGAGTGCAGGCTGATACTACCCCTGCAGCTGAAGTTTTGCACTCATTTCTTAGGTAAGTGGGGTCTCACTATGCTGCTCACTCCGGTATGAAACCTCTTAGCTTCCAGTGCTCTTTCTGCCTTGGCCTCTGAAATTGCTGGTTAGAGGTGTGAGCTATGGTGCTCGTCCATGCTTATGTTTTCATGAAGGCTCATAGATAATAGCCCATAGATTAAAAAATAACAAGTCCCCTCGGCTTCCTCTAATGCCTGGAAACAAGCCAGGGATTTCAGGAGGCTGCCAGTGCATGGGGAGAGGTACGAAGAGGCAGCCAAGCAGGCTGGGGACCACTGACAGAGACTCGTGCCTGGAGGTTCAAGGTCTGCTAGGCCCAGAGAGATATGCAGTCACATTCACTTGCTATATGAATGGTGTGGTACAAAGCCAAAAAGATGCATCCTTCCCTTTGGCTGAGTAGGGGAGCAAGATGGTGACCATGTAACAGCTTCTGTGCTACCAGGCGCAATGAGATTGGGGAAAGAAGAATCCAGGCATCTCTTGCTAGTGTGTTCTGCCCAGAAACTTCCCTTTTGTGACACAGGGAGTCAGTGAGAGACTTCTGGACCCCACAAGGAGAACAATAGTGGTGGAAAACTGGCAAGTGGTAAGTGCATTTGTTCAGTTGGTGGCTGCCTGTAGCTGTCATCATAGCAACAGTGAGACTGCAAGCAGGAAAAGCCTTACCTGTGGGTGGTTGTTTTTTTTTGAACTTAGGCACTCGATTCAACTGCCTTGGGAGATCTTGGGCAGATGTGCAGACAACTTTGGGCATTGTCTGTGGGCCCAGACTGAGCTGCTCAGTTGCAAAGGAGCAAATATGGTTCATTGGTGGGCTTCCCACACAGCTACTTTGGAGGAGCTGCCCCTGTGGGTTGCAGCACAGGAAATATTAGCCATGAGTTTGTCATGGATAGCTTTGATCAGTTTAAGAAATGTTCCCTCTATGCCTATACTCCTCAGTGTTCTAATTAGAAAAGGATGCTAATATTTTACTGAATGGAGTAAAACCAAAAACTTTTCCTGTTAGAGCTGGAATCAGACAAGGTTGTCCTCTGTCATCATTACTATTCAACATAGTGCTGGCAGTTCTAGCCAATACAATTAGGCAAGACAAGAAAATAAAGGGCATCCAAATGGGAGCAGAGGAGGTCAAACTCACCCTCTTTGCTAATGATATGATCTTAGAGACCCCTAAAGACTCAACCACAAGACTCTTGACAACCATCAAAAAATAAAGTAATGTCTCAGGATATAAAATCAATGCCTTCAAGACAGTTTCCTTTGTGTATGCTAACAATAGCCAAGATGAGAGGTTAATTAAGGACACAACCCCCTTCACCATAGCCCAAGGAAAATGAAATAATGAAATACTTTGGAATATGCCTAGCAAAAGAGGTGAAGAACCTCTATAAAGAAATTATGAAATCCTAAGAATGTAAATAGTAGAGGAATTTAACAAATGGAAGGACATACCATGCTAATGTTTATACTTTTCAAAGCAATCTACTGATTCAATGCCATCTCTATTAAAATGACAACATGCTATTTTCAAGACTTGGAAAAAATGATTCTGCGTTTTGTATGGAACCAAAAAAAAACTCACAAAGCTAAGCATAGTGGTCAAAACATCATGTTAGTGGAACAAAAATAGACATAGACATTTGGAATTGAATAGAAAATCAGGAAATGAATCCTGTAACTTACAACCACCTAATATTCTATAAACCAAACAAGAGTGCCCACTGGGGAAAACTCCCTATTCAATAAATGGTTCTGAGAGAACTGGATATCCACATGTAAAAGACTGATTGGGTGGTGCCTGTGGCTCAAAGAAGCAGGGTGCTGGCCCCATATAATGGAGGTGGTGGGATCAAATTTGGCCCTGGAAAAAAAACTTAAAAAAAAAAAAAAAAAAAAAAAAAAAAAACATTGAAACAGAACCCTCACCTTTCTCCACTCACAAAAATTGATTCAAGGTGAATAAAGAACTGAAATTTAAGGCATGAAAGGATAAAAATCCTCAAAGAAAGAATAGAAAAAACACTGGAAAATATCAGCCTGACTGAAGACTTGATGAAGAAGACTGCCATGGCAATAGCAACGACAGCAATAATAAACAAGTGGAATTTAATTAAACTGAAAAATTTCTGTACAGCCAAGGAGATAACATCCAAAGCAAATAGACAACCTACCCAATGGGAAAGGATATTTATGTATTTTGAATCAGACAAAAGCTTAATAACTAGGATCTATATAGAGCTTAAATTAATCCACAAAAAAAAACCCCAACAATCCCATAGATCAATGGGAAGAGAGATGAACAGATCTTCTCTAAAGAAGACAGACAAATTGCTAACAAACACATTAAAAAATTCTCATCATCACTAATTATTAGAGAAATGCAAATTTAAACCACCCTGAGACATCATCTATCCCCAGTGAAAACTACACATGTCATAAAATCTCCAAACTGCACATGCTGACATGGATGTGGAGAGAAAGGAACACTTTTACTCTGCTGGTGGGACTGCAAACTAATACAACCTTTTTTGAAGGAAATATGGAGAAACCTCAAAGAAATCAATCTAGCCCTCCCGTTTGATCCTGCAATTCCAATACTGGGCATCTATCCAGAAGGAAAAAACAACAACAACAACAACAACAACAAAAAAAAAAACCTTTTATTATAAAAAACTTTTACTGGACTGTTTATTGAAGTTCAATTTACAATTTATGAAATGTGTAAACAGCCTAAATGCCCCTCAAGCCAGGAATGGATTGGCAAGCTATGATATATGTATACCATGGAATACTATTCAGCCATTAAAAGAGGAGAGTTTGCAGCATTTGTATTAACCTGGTTGGAAGTGGAACACATTATTCTTAGTGAAGAATCACAGGAATGGAGAAGCATGAATCCTATGTATTCAACTTTGATTTAAGAATAATTAATGACAATTAATGACATAGTGGGGCATTGGGGAAGGGGAGAGCAGACAGAGAGAGAAGAAGGGAGAGGGTGAGGGAAAGTAAAAGAAAAAAATAGAAAAGAAAATAGTGACTAATTCTCACATAAATTGGATTTAATTTTGACCAAAGTGCATTAGTTGAACATTAATTTTTAATTCAACTTGTTAACATGTTGTTCAGGATATTGCATCCATATTTATAACTGAAATATGTTTGTATTTTTATAAAAATATGTTTTTTTCCAATTTTAATATCAGGTGTATTGAGATGAGGTAGAATGACTTAGAAGTATTTCTTCTATTTTTATTGTCTGCAAGATTTGGCATGGTCTGTTTTTTACAATTAAGTTTTATTTTTATTTATAAATGTAGGTTTGTTTAATTTCCAGAATAACTTCTCTAGTTGACATCTAATCTAGGGGAACAATTTCAACTCTAGACACATGATCAAAAGTAAAAATAAAGGGTATGTTCCCTACCAATGATTTTCTCCATTTATGTATTGAGGCAGACTCTCATTTTGTTGCCCTCGGTAGAGCACCCTGGTATCATAGCTCACAATAAATAACAAGTATTGTCATTAAGCGAACCTATTCCCTCAGCTGGAACACCAGGAACCTGCATCACATGCAGCCATTTTTGTTTTTCAGAGACGGGGATCTCACTAGTGTTCAGGCTGGTCTCCAATTCAGAAACTCAGACAATCTAACTGACGGGGCCTCACAAAGTGCCAAGATGAAAGGCATGAAGCACCACCACTGGCCACTAGCCATAGTTTGAAAAATATCCCAAATGTAAGGTCTGGAGTGGTGGCTCACACCTTTAATGCTAACACTCTGAAAGGCAGAAGTGCATGGTCCAAAGTAACTGGGCACTGTGAGGGTTAACCTGCATTCCAAGATGCTCAGGAGACTGAGGCAATAAGAACTTTTGACCAGGAGTTTCAGATTGCGAATATCTATGATCACTTCAGGACAATATACCCAAGGGGAGGTTGTCAGATGCTGTCTCAAGGAAAAAGAAAATGACAACTTCGGTAGGATGGAACAATGTGCCTTCCATGTCAATTTATGGTAACCTGTGTGTGAGCAGGGAGATAGGGTTGACTGTGTCTCAATTACTCTAACGACCTGGGAATTTCTTATGCTGTGAGCCTTTTGAGCACTTCAAGTTTTAGAAAACATTTTTAAGTAGCTTCATTGAAATAAGTAGTTCACTCTTTGAAAGTATATAATTCTGTGTTTCTAAGTACACTCACGCAAATATACATATATCATCACAATCTAATTTAAAAACTTTGTTTTCTCTCCCCACACAAAGAACGTCAATATGTACTAGCAGTCAGTTTCATTTCCCCATGACCCTCCCAGCCTGCCCCTACTCCTACCAGACAATTGGCCTTGTCTTGATGTTTTCTTCTGAGTTGAATCATGGTCTGTGTGAAGGTTCATTCCTATTGTAACATAAATGTGTACTTGATTCCTTTTGATTATTAAAAAATATTCCATCTTGTGAATATAACACGTTATATGTATTCACACATCTGTAAATCCCACTAGTAGTACTGAAGATGTTCTCTTCTCATCTAAGATTTATTTTGTTGTTGTTGCAGTTTGGCTGTGTTGAAACCGCCACCCTCAGTATATGGGGCCGGCACCCTGCTCACTGGGAAACAGGAGCCTCTTTTCATCTAATATTCTTGAAAGCTTTTATCAACAAGATATTTTGCCTCTCTCAAAAGCCTTTTCTGTGTATACTCAGGTGACCATGTGATTTTCCTTGTTGATTCTATTAATGTAGTGTGTTCTGCTAGTTGATTTTCTCAGATTACGCTGGACTGGCAATTTGGGTAATAAATTCCACTTGGGATATGTGTATAAAATATTTTGTATGCTACTAGACTTTTGCAGCACCTATACTGTATCTCTACTATAGATTGGATACTGCGTTTCCCCCTTTGCCCCAGAAAAATACATTGGAATAATCATAGCTCAAGGAAATGCAAGCTGCTAAGCTCAAGTGATCCTCCTGAGTTTATGCTTCTCAGAACCTGAGAATACAGACCCATGCCACTACTGCTGGGGAAGTTTTGCACTCATTTCTTGAACCAGTGGGCTCTTACTATGTTGCACAGTCTGGTCTGCAACCCCTTAGCTTCAAGTGATATTTCTGCCTCAGCCTCTGAAATTGCTGAGATTATAGGTGTGAGCTATGTTGCTCATCCATGCTTATATTTTGGTGGTTTTTTTCTCAATTATCCTCATATATAACAGCACATAAATCACAAAATAACAACTCTATTCAGATATAATTTAGACACTCCACAATTCATCCATTTCAAGTATAAACTTCAAGACTACACAGTCAGAGATTACTGACCACTACAATCTAGGATATCAAAGTGTCAGAGTTATGCAAAATCCAAATGTTTGATTAATAGAGATTGTAGGAAAACCATTTCCCAATGTGGGAATCATTTCTCTAGTTGATGTCTAATCTAGGGGGAAATTTTCTCAACACTAGATCCATGGTCAAAGGTAAAAATGAGGCTTAAGTTTCCTACCAATGTTTTTCTCCATTTACGTATTTCTGCAGACTCTCATTTTGTTGCCCCTGGTAGACTTCCCTGGTATCACAGCTCACAGCAAGCTACAAGAGTTGTCATAATGCAAACCTATTCCATAAGCTAAGACTCTAGGTGCCTGCATAACATACAGCCATTTTTTATTCTTCAGAGTTGAGGATCTCACTAGTATTCAGGCTGGTCTCCAATTCAGAAACTCAGACAATCCAACATATGGGCCTCCCAAAGTGCCAAGATGACAGGTATGATGCACTAACACTGGCCACCAACCATAGTTTGAAAAATATCCTAACTTCAAAGGTTGAAGTGATTGCTCACATCTGTAATCCTAACACTCTGGAAGGCAGAATCAAGTGTTCCAAATAACTGGACACTGTGCGGGAGCCCTTGGATTCCAAAATGCTGAGGAGGCTGAGGCAACAGGAATGGTTGAGCCCAGGAGTTTGAAATTGCAGTTAGCTAGAATAAACTCAAGGCACCCTACCCAGGGGAAATGAGTCACTCTGTCTAAAGGAAAAAGAAAATTACAACTTCAGTAGGATGGAAAAATGTGCCTTCCATATCATTTCATGGTAACCTGTCTGTGAGCAGGGAGATAGGGTTGACTGTCTCTCAAGTCCTTTCACCTCCTGGATACTTCTTATGCTGTGAGCCTTTTGAGCACCTCAAGTTTTGGACATCATCAAGTAGCTTCATGAAAATAAGTAGTTCACACTTTAATAGTGGACAATTCAGTTTTTCTTAGCATTGTCACACAATTTTACAGCTATCATCACAATCTAATTTTAATACTTTGTTTTACTTCTCCCCTCACACAAAGAACATCAACACCTACTAACAGTCCTTTTTATCTTCCCCACCACCCTCCAAACATGCCCCCTACTTCTAGTAGACAATTGAACTTGTCCTAATGTTTTCTTCTGAGTTCAGTCATGCCTTGTGTTGTCTTTTGTAAGTGGCCTTGTTCCCTTATCATAATGATTTTAAGGTTTATGTGTATTGAAATATAAATCTACACTTCATTCCTTTTGATTGTTGAAAAATATCCTTTTGTGTGTATACAGCAGGTTATATGTATCCACTCATCTGTAAATACCATTTGTAGTCCTGAAAAATGTTCCCTTCTTATCTAAGATTTTTAAAAGTTTTTATCAACAAAATATGTTGCCTTTGTCAAAAGCCTTTTATTTCTCTCTTGAGATGACCATGTGGTTTTTCTTATTGGTTATATTAATGTAGTGTGCTCTATTAGTTGTTTATCCCACATATAGAAAGACTGGCAATTCTGGTATTTAATACTATTTGGAATACATGTATAAAATATTTTGTATGTGATTGGACTTTTCCTGTACCTATACAGTATATGTCTTGTAGATTGGATACTGTGTTTCCCCCTTTGACCCAGAAAAATAAGTTGGTACCATCATAGCTCAAGGAAATGCAAGGTGGTAACCTCAAGTGATCCTGCTGAGTTTATGCTTCACAGACACCACTGGTGGGGAAATTTTGCACTCATTTCTTGGACAAGTGGGGTCTTACTATGTTTCTCAGTCTTGTCTGAAACTCTTTAGCTTCCAATGATTTTTCTATGTGGGGATCTGAATTTGCTGTGACTATAGGTGTGAGCTACGGTGCTCATCCATGCTTATGTTTTGGTGAGGATTTTTCTCTATTTTCCTCATAAATAACAAACCTTGAAATAAAAAATAACAACTCTATTCATATATAATTCACACACTCCACAATTCAACCATTTCAAGGATAGAGTTCAAGACTACACATTCAGGGATCACTTGTATAGTTTGTTTGTTACTAAAGAAGTTTCCCTTAAGGTGTAGAGGAGAGTGATAGAAGAAAGAAGGGAATGAAGGAAAGAAAATGATGGAGAGAGCAAGTGAATGAGATGGAGAGAATTGGAGGGAGCAAGGATAAAGTGAGGGAGGCCCAAAGGGAGAAATGGAGGGAGGGAAACAAGGAAAGATAAAAAGACTAAACTTTGTGGCTCACACCTATCATTTTAGACTTCTGGCAGTCTGACATGAATGAGGGGTTGCTAAGAACAGACAGAGCGAGAGTCAGACCCTGTCTCTACTAAAAATTAAAAAATTATCTCGGCATTGTGACAGGCATCTATATTCCTATCCACATGGGAGTCTCAGGCAGGAGGATTTCCAAAATCCTGGAGTTTGATGTTGGTATAATGTATGCTGAGGCCACGAAAGACTAGCCTGGCCCACATATGGATAACGTACACACACATGTACAGACAAACTGACAAACAAACCAAAAAACATTTTCATCATCTAAAAAGACTAGAATTACCTTGATGGTTAAAGCAAAATAGACATGCTTAAGACCTGTGAATCTATGACCAAATGGAGGCTGTACCCAGGCAAGGTAAATTTGTAAGCTTCTCTCAAATGAATGTTTTGGGGTAGGTGTCAAACAGGTCCTTGAAATAGCATGCCACAGGCGTTGTATATTGCTCAGTGAGTAGGACATCAGCCCCGTATTACAAGGGTGGTGACTTCGAACCAGGCGCTGGCCAAAATGCAACAAGAAATAACTGGGTGTTGTGAAGTATACCTATAATTACATCTACTTGGGAGGCTGAAGCAAATGAATTACCTAAGCCCATGAGTAGGAGCTTACTGAGAGCTTTGATGCCATAGTACTCTACCAAGGATGACAAAGTGAAACTCTGTCGCAAGGGGGGGGGAGGGAAAGCATTCTACTTAAGTGACTCCATGCATTTTTGTCAGCTGTGATGTAGCTTGAGTCACACTGCTGTACAAAACCTCAACTATTGTGTCAAAGTAGTGCCAGGAATCTTAATAGAATCAATAACACACAAATGGGAGATCAATTCTCTGTGTGTGTAAGGAGGTCTAAGAAGTTTTCTGCTTCAAACACTTGAGGGACACCAGATAAAGTGAGCATACATGGCCACTTAATATCTTTGACCAGAATCCTGGATCCCAGCACATCACAGGATGAAGTCAATACGTGGTCCCCATGGATGACATTAGAATGGTTGTTCCCTTGGGTTACCATCTTTAAGCTTAACCTTATTCCTGCTAAGCATGTGTAGTGGCTATTCGGGTTTTTTGTTTGGTTCAAACTGTTACAAAATAGTGGGTTTCTTTTCTTCAAACTCAATTTCTACTTCCAAAGTTTGTATAGGTGGCCAAGTAATTAAACAACCCTTCCTTCCCTTTTCATGGCATGGATTTGTAAGTAGTGGTAGAGTATGGTTTATACCTAGTGCTTCCCTGGGATGTTACAGAGCAAAAACCTGAGCCCAAAGATCAGTGATTTCCCAGACCTGAAATCACACAATTCTCAATTCTACTTTTCATGAGATTTTACTTCTTTCTCTAGAGTAGGCTTGTTTATGACAGTAGGTGTCTCATTGTGCCTGGGTTTGAGCCTGACACCCTTGTTATATGGGGCCTATGTCCTACCCACTAAGCCACAGGTGCTGCCCCATCACACAGTGAATACTTGACTAAAATAAGACTTTTTATATGCACACTAAAATATCCAGAGTATACCCTCTATCTCTTCTGTTAAGATCCTTCAATCTGGGCCAATATTCCCTTCCCCCAATAGGTCTGAGCCCAGGAACCAGACATATCTGAAGAAACTCTACTCATCAGATCAACTGGCAATATTCTAATGAACTGATTCCAAACCTACTTGTCCTGACACATTTCCCCGCCACCCAGGGACCACAATAAATCTCATTTTTTATGTAGTCCCATATTTCATCTGCCTACTGACCTCTCCTCCTACTTTGGCTCTTGGATACTGTGCCTAGCAAACATTCTTAGTTCCTTTCTTTTACTATTTTTCATGAGATAGACTCTCATTATGTTGCCCAGGCTGGAGTGTCATGGCATCAGCCTAGCACACAGCAACATCCAACCCTTGGGTTGAAGGAATCCTCCTGCCTCAGGCTCTGGAGTATCTGGAACTAAAGGCAAGGGCCACAACCCTTGAAAACCTTTATATTTTATCCCAAATTGGGTGTGTGATCAGGGCTAAGGGTATTTTGCTGATGCTCAGCCTTATCTACAAACCCTGAGCACAGGGGATCATCACACCTTTGCCTCCCAGATCAACGAATATTGTAGTCATGCATAGTTAATGTAATTTAGCTGTGCTTAAGATATGAAATTTTCTGGGCATTTGAGGAGTGTCCAATCCTCAGGCCCCAGTGATGCATGGGGATTATTTCAGGACTGTTTTGTCTATCTGTGGTAGCAGATATCATCACAATTATGCACACATGTCTTTTTTGCTTACCAGGATTCATTAGTGATGGCGTATTTAATGTGTGGCCCGATATCACTCTTCTACTTCCTATGTGGCTGAGAATCCAAAAGTTTAGACACACCTGACCTGGAGGTAAGAAATGTTGTAACTTTCAAGATAGGCTGATATTTCCCTCGATCATCATAAATAACTGCAAGTATGGAATATACTACTGGATACATTGCCTAATTAGGTTTTGGTAGAGAAGGTTGCCTGAGACACCTACTGTCTGAAACAAGTCTACTGTACAGAAAGAATTAAAATCTCATGAACAGTAGAACTGAAAATTTTGTGAATTTTTGTTTCAGACACATTGTCGTGTCTGAGAAATCACTGTCTGATCTTTGGGTTTGGGCTCATGCTCTACAACAGGTGTTCTCAAACTTTTTAAACAAGGGGCCAGTTCACTGTCCCTCAGACCGTTGGAGGGCTGGACTATAGTTAAAAAAAAAAACAAAAACAAACAAACAAAAAAAAAAAAACTATGAACTAATTCCTATGCACACTGCACATATCTTATTTTGAAGTTAAAAAAAAAAAAAGGGAAAAAAAACAAACACACCGCCACATGTGACCCCTGCTACAACATCTTAGGGTAGCACTATCTGCAAATCTCAGACCTTCATTTGCTTACAAATCCATGAATTGATAAGGAAAGTCTCCTGGGCAGTATAATAAAGAGTTCTGACTTAAAAAAAAAAAAAAAAAAGAAAGAAAGAAAGGAAGAGTTGTTGAATCCCTTGGCCAAAGACACAAAGAAAATTTAGGTAGCAGGAATTGAGTGCAGGGAAAAGAACGTCACCATTTTGTAACAGTTTGGACCCAACAAGATACCCAGAGAGCCACTACACAAACTTAGCAGGAATAAGGTTAAGCTTGAAAATGGTAACCCATGGCAACACCCATTATGATGTCATTCATAGTGACCATATATTGACTTCATCCTGTAATGTCCTGGGATCCAGGCTTCTGGTCAAAGATAATAAGTGGCCTTTTCTGCTCACTTCAACTGGTGTCCCTCAAGTGTTTGAACCAGGAAACTTCTTAGACCTCCTTACACACACAGAGAAGTGATCTCCCATTTATGCCTTATTGATTCTATTAACTGTTGAGATTCCTGGCACTAGGCTGAGACAACATAAGAAAACAGTTGAGATTTTTTTTTTTATTATTAAATCATAGCTGCATACATTGATATAATCATGGGGCATCATACACTAGCTCCACAGACCGTTTGACACATTTTCATCACAATGGTTAACATAGCCTTCCTGGCATTTTCCCAGTTACCGTACCAAGAATAGTTGAGATTTTTGACAGCACTGTGAATCAAGCTGCATCACAGCTGACAAAACTACATGGAGTCACATAAGTAGTACACTATTTGTTTTTCTGTTCTTTTTTTTTTTTTTTGGAATATTTCTTCAAGCTGTCACCCTAGGTAGAGTGCCGTGACATAACATCTCACAGGAACCAACAACTCCTGGTCTCAAGCAATTTTTCTTCCTTCATCTTCCAAGTAGCTAGAACTCCTGGTGCCTGCCACAATTCCTAGTTTTTTTTTTTTTTTTTTTTTTTTTTTTTTTTTTTTTTTTTTTTTTTTTGTTTTTTTTATTGGGTTGGTTGTTTTGGAACACTATTTTTTTATGTTGGCTGTTTAATAACCAATTTGCCCACTGGGCCATCTGTTTGTTTTTTTTTTT